>PVJA010019351.1:0-38553 GCA_004027025.1 Myocastor coypus | reverse complement strand
GGGGAGGAGGAGGAAGAAGAGGCACAAGCACACAAAAAGACCAAGCAGAACCATGTAAGAACCAAAGCAGAGCCTGGAGTCTGTTAGCCATAGTTGCTAAGTAACAGCACAAACCAGAAGAGGGGCGAGGCTCAGATTTCCTCTCCCAACATCCAGAATGAACCAGCCTACCGACACCTCCTCCGTGGTGGACCTGTGGACTCCTGAACTACACAGACATACGCTAATGTTGCCAGCCAGCCAGTTTGTAGCAATTTGTTCCCACAGCCCTGGGAAAACAACACCCTCATAAAAAGAAGACAGCCCAGATGAGGCTTCCCCAAGTCATGCTCCAGTCCTGTGTGGTAATGAGAGCTCGTGTCTGAGAATCATAGTTCCCCACCAGCCATGAGTCGGCAGCGGCAGGAGCCAGCAATGAATCAATCCGTGGCCTCACAGGAAGCTGGCTTTCCTGTCAACAAAGCAGAGCATGAAAACATGTGGTCCGCTGGCCAGAGGGCCAGTCACCTGGCCACTGTCACAGGTTCAGAGGCAAGAATATGATCGCAAAAGGGAGAAAAAAAATTGGAGAGCCCTGGAAAATGGTTTGCATCTGACCCACTGAGATCGTGCTCAGAATGAGTATACTGGTGGGAGCAGCTCAAAAAAAAGGTCTTGGGCCAGCCAGATAGCTCAGTAGACTCAAGCACCTGCTTGGGCAGAGCACAATGGCCGGGTTTCAATCCCCGGTGTGCCGAGCCCGCCCCACCCCCTGGCTGAGACAGCAACTGAGACTGGGCGTGGTGGTGCACACCTATAACCCCAGTGCTTAGGAAGCTGAAAACAGGAGAATCACTGCAAGTCTGATCTATATAGTGAGACCCTGTAGACCTGATACCAAATTCACTAAAAATAATAATAATAAATAAAAGGTATAGGGCCTCAGAGATAGCCAATGGTCAAGTGCCTGCCTAGGAAGCACAAGGACCTAGGTTCAGTCCCTAGTACTACATGCTACACTGGCCCCAGGTCCCTGGGCGTGCTGTGCCAGTCCCTGATATTGGGCATGGTGGCACACACCTATAATTGCAGCCCCAGGGAGGTTGAGACAAAAGGACCACTAGGAGTCCTAAGAGTCCCAGGAGTCCAAGCTGTGTAGTGAGAACCTCTATCAAATATATAAATAAATAAAAGTAGGCCTCCCAAGTGGTAGCTGAAATGATAAGCCCGCTGTCTCCCATAAACCTGTTACAGGCTGAAGGTAGGAGTTTATAAGCACTGAGCAGTCGAGCTCCTTTTGGAGGCCTTGTAAATGTGATGTCCGGATACATCTCCCCACTAAAAAAAAGTTTCTACATGCAAAATGTGAGATAATCTTTCTGGGCATTTAAGCTCCTAAAGTCTTTTCTCCCCCGCTACTGAGGACTGACCTCAGAGTCCTGGGCCTGAGATACATCCCTAGCACTTTACTTATTTATCGCCGTTTTCAGACTGGGTCTTGCTATGCAGCTCAGGTTGGCCGTGAGCTTATTTTGTAGTGCAGGCTAGTCTTGAACTCACAAAAATCCCCGTGCTTCAGCCACCCAAGCACTGAGATTATAGGCATGCATTGCCAAGTAGTGACAGGCTCTTGATAAGCACCTCAAATATCCAGGCTCGGCTTGAATTTATAGTCATCCTGTCTCAGCCTTCCAGAGTGCTGTGGTTATAGGATGATGCCATCATGCCCACCCTCACTGTAAGTTTTACATTGCTTTTAATGATGGATGGATGGGTGGACGGATGGATGGATGGATGGATGGACTGATGGGTGGGTGGATGGATGGGTGGGTGGATGGATGGATAGATGGATGATTGGATGGATGGATGGATGAATAGGTAGATGGATGGGTGGATGGGTGGGTGGTGGATGGATGGGTGGATGGATGGATGGATGGATGAGCGGGTGGGTTGATGGGTAGATGGATGGATGGATAGATAGGTAGGTGGATAGATGGATGTGTGGGTGGATGCATGGGTGGATGGGTGAGTAGATGGTGGGTGGGTGGGTGGGTGGATGGGTGGGGGATGGATGAGTGGGTGGGTTGGTTGATGGGTGGATGGATGGGTTAGTGGATGGGCGAGAGGGTGGGTGGTGAATGGATGGATGGGTGGGTGGGTGGATGGATGGATGGATGGGTTGATGGGTGGATGGATGTTGGGTGGGTGGATGATGCATGGACAGATGGGTGGGTGAGTAGAGTGGATAGGTGGGTAGATAGATGGATGGGTAAATGAGTGAGTGGGTAGACGATGGATGCATACGTGTTCTTCGTAATGTTGCTCTGGCTTCCAACCAAAGGAATATATTAATGAAACCAACATAGAACCATTCATCACTCCTTAGGCATTTTTTGGTGCCTCCTCCCACTGTAAGAGTCAGGATGAGAAGCCACAGGGAACGCCAGCTTGGCACCCTCAGACTCACCTCATTCCTTCTGAAGCCATCTTGTCGAGGTTGGCAGTGTCCTTGGCTTCTGCCCAGTTTGCTCCTAGGTCACCCCACCCCATATCATCAGCCAAAATAATCACAATATTTGGTCTCTGGCCTGCTGCCTTCCCACTGAGGCAAAAATCCACAAGAGGATAAAGAAATCCAGAGAAACTCACTCCCACCAACAGAATCTTCAGAGAGAGCCAGCCCATGGTAGGAAAGGGAAGATTCCAGTTGCAGAGGCTTCTCCCAGACTCTCTCTGTTCACTGTCAGGGCAGGAAGGCCCTGGGGAGTTGAAGAGAAGGTTGCAAAACTATACTGGTGGCAGTGGTGGTAGCAGGAACGATGGCTACAGGTAAGGTGAAGATCACAGAACTGAGGCCTCTATTTGGAAATCTAATTGGAGGTCAGGTAACTGGCAACCCCTGACTTGGCTTGACCAATCACAGGAGCTGTGCAAAGGACTGGCCAGGTTGGAACATCAGACATTAGCACCAGTGACCACTCTCTGGCCACTCCACGAGTGACCCCTCTGTATATCAGGTCATTCAAGCCACATCACAACCATTGTATCTGTCTAGGACTCGATCTGGAGACTGCAGGATAAATTCTCGCATCTGCCGGACACCTGGATGTTCTAGAAGCTGCTGTCAACTGCAAATGGGTTTTGGAGTTCCAGATGGTTGAGGTTTCTCAAAGGTTTGCTGAAAGAACAAAAAAATTAACAAGAAAACAGAGTCAAAACTGTCATTGCAGCTGTGTTTTACCCAGTAACTTAGGAAATAATCACTTTCCCATGCCAACAGATGTTCTTCTTCTTATTCAAATATTTAACTGATACAAGCTGTGTCCACCTGAAGAAGAGTGATGGTGATATTTGCAGTGGCTCTATAGTTACAAGCTTGGAAGACACATAAGAGGTGACCTCTCTGAACTGACACATGGTGCAGATGAGGCTAGACCTGGGACCAGCACCCACCCAGGCCAGAGCCAACATTCTCTTGCCCCCACATCCACAGTTCTGATCCTCAAGGAATCCTGAAATTAACTGCAACCTGATCAAAGTCCCTGAGAATGCGTTTTTGTTTTGTTTTATTATTATCATAATTCTCTTTTATTTTGAAGAGTAAAAACAAGAGCAAGAAAAACAAAAACAAAGACAGAAACAGGACAACACATAGCAAAAATGCATTACAGATTCTCAAAACAAGAACAGCTGATTAACAATGATTGATATATTATCTATTTTTGTCATCAAATCTGTTATTCAGATTAACAGATATAGTTATGCAAGATGGGACATATGATTGAATATTACTACATGCTTTCAAGAAAACAAATTTTTGTTCTTGTCTCATTTTCTTTAGTACATTTTTTTTAAAAATGTGCTTTAAGCCCAGCCAGACAGATCAGCAGATTATAGTACTAGCTTAGGCAGAGAAGGGGTCAGAGGCCTCATCCCCGGCCTGCCATGCCAGCCCCACCCCAGGGGTATGCTGAGACAGTGATTGAGACTGAGCGTGGCGGCATGCACCTATAATCTCAGTACTTGGAAGTCTAAAAACATGAAGATCACTACGAGTCCAATCTGTGTAATGAGACCCTGTAGACCTTGTACTCAACACAAAAAATTTTTACATCAAAGAGAGTACAGTAATAGTTAATATGACATTAGGAACAGTACACACTTAGAAGACCAAAATGGCAGGTGTCTCCAGCCTGGTTTTAGTGTTACACATTGCTGTTCTCAGTGTAGTCACTTAGTTCACACATACCAGCATGGCGAGTTAATCAAGATAAGGATTCTGCCCATTATCTGTTATTTTCAAAAAAGTCATGGAAATTCTTAGGACAATTGCTTTAGCCATCTTATATATATAAAGACCCTGAGAATCCTAAAAAAAAAAGCATGAGAACCATATTACCAGGACAAATCTTTGAGACAGTCATGCTATAACCTAATATCTTCATATAAAATTCTTTTTTTTCTTTTGTCTTTTTGAGATAGGGTCTTGCTATGCAGTTCAGGCTGGCCTTGAGCTCACTTTTGTAGCCTAGGCTGGCCTCAAACTCACACCCATCCTCCTGCCTCAGCCTCCCAAGTGCTGGGATTACAGGTGTGCACCACCACACCCAGCCCATATAAAATTCTTGATAGAAATTTGAAGGCAAGAAAAAATGTGAAAATAAAGTTAATAATAGAATCTATGTGGAATATATAAGGTAATAGCCGTTGCTGATTTTCTATTCTTGTTTTGAAATCCTGTACTGTTTTTATTGTTGTATTTTGCTTTATTTTGATCTTTTTCTTCTTGGTACTTGGTTTTTTGTTTTTTTTTTTTTTTTCCTCTTTTTTTAAAAAAATACTATTTAAAATTTATCTGATACTGGGTCTTGGTACATAGTTCAGCTCAGAGTGATCCTCCTGTCTCAGTCTCACTAACACTGGGATTACAGGTGTGGGCCACCCTGTCCAGCTTCGGTGACCCATATGTAATACTGGGGATCAAATCTGGGTCCTTACACTTGCTAGGCAGGAGATAACCACTGAGCTATATCCCCGGCCCTTTTTAAATTAATTAATTAATTACACTAATGAGGATCGAGCTCAAGACCCAGCACTTGCCAGGCAAGCACTTATTCTACTGAGCTACCTCCTGGGCCCTTTTCCTCTTTAAAACAAAAACAAATTTTTAAAAATAGAATCTACGTGAAGGTCTATGGCTAGCTATTTGCTATAAAATGCTTTCAATTTTACCATGTTTTTGACTTTCATCATGAAATGTTAGGAAAAAAAAAAAAAAAATGACAGAAAGCCAGTATGGTGGTGCACGCCTATAATCCCAGCACTCCAGGAGGCTCAAGCAGGAGTATCACAACAAATTCAGCCCCTGCCTAAACAACCCAGCAAGATCTCATCTGAGAAATGCCAACTAAAAGAAAGGCCTGGATCCCTAGTTGAGTACGTCCAGAGTTCAATCCCCGTACTCCCCCACTGCCACCAAAACAATTAACAGACCTTGTACACAGTGGCATGTGCCTGCAGTTCCAGCTCCCAGGGAGACAAAGGAAGGATTACATATTCATGCCCAGCTTAAGCAACTTAGCAAGATTCTGCTCATAATAAAATTAAAAGGGCCAGGAAGTAGCACAGGGCTCCCCAGGTACAATTCCTAGTACTGTTAAAAAAAAAAAAAAAAGTGGAAACATGTCCATTTCACATTCTAATTATGCAATTTTAAGTAAATCTAACACTAGATATATATTTACTAGTAAAGACCACTTTCCTAGCATACCTGAAGCTCTAGATTTGATCCCCAACACCGTAAAAGTCAATCAATGAATCAATCAATCTAAACCTAGAGGCACGTTCAGCCAGTGCTTCTCACACTTAGGTGTACATACAATTAGCTGGATATTTTGTGTTTACTAAAATGCAGATCTGGGGGTAAGGCTGGTACTTGGGATCTGTATTTCTAAGGGGCTCCCAGCAGAGCTCTGCCCCACAGATCCTCTGATAATTCTCAGAGTAGCACCAAGTTCTGGAAAACAAAAACACATCATGACTGTGATTCTAGAAGACAAAGGAACTGCTTCACCTCCCCTGGAGATGACTCAGCTCTAGTGGACAAACAGGGGCAACACATCACACTGAGTTTTAAAAGAGGAACTGAAGGTTATACTTTCGGTTTAGCTTCCAAATAAAGCTAAGAAGACTAAAACCTATCAGCCCTAGCTCAGTTCAAAGTCTTGATCTGAGACAGTGCTGAACTTCTGGACAAACAAAAACTTCAGCCCTTGAAAGGGAGTGCAGGGAAATAATTTGCAATGTCTAAAAACTCTACTAGGGTTGGTGTTGTGTCACACACTAATCCAACTCCTCTGCAGTGTGTAACTCTACCAGCTCCTCTCCAGGAGACAGCCCAAGTGGATGGAGGTGGCTGGTGAATGTAGCTTCTGAAAGACAAATAAAATCAAAGGATGGGCAGTTCCTTCACCAAAATAAAAGGAAGTCCAAGGAAACAGCCTTGGTCCTCGGCTGTTCGGAAATGCAAATTGCTTCTACTTTCCAAAGGAGAATTATGGCAGACTCAATTAGATTCATTATATTTGTTGATCTTGAGGCTCCAAAGACTTCTCCCTTTCTAGAAGGCTCTTGCTCAAGGCGGGTGCTTAGCAAACACTTGTTCACCTGCTGCTTAATTCCTGGCCTGGTTCTACTGGCTTCAGCCCACGAGCCCCAGCCTTCAGAAGCTTTTCTTCCTAAAGCCGCTTAGCTTAGAAACACGACAGTGGTCTCTTTACTGGTCAATAATCCATTTTGGAATGACCCGACATCCAAGAACTCAAAAGGGGGAAATTCACTTGAGAAGGAAGCTAACACTAAGGGGGGAACATAAATAGATTATTTTTCTTTGGTATTGCATGATAAAACATTCCTTTGAGGATTTATAAAGAGAATTATTAACACCATACTTAAAATGTTTGTAGAATAGGAATAAGCCAGTATGCCATTTCATTACCCTTTACACCTAAGCCTCCGGGAGACAGCTAATCTTTTTCTAATTGTTTACAGTTGTTTGTTTGTTTAATTGAAAGAAAACAGCAAACCAGATATTCCTTGGATAGGCTTCAACCTGTGGCTTTTCTGTAAGATCTAAGCTTAGACTTTTGAGTTTAGTTGCCCTGAAGAAATTCTACCACTGCCTGCTCAGGGACCTATCTGATAAACTTTCCCAACTCTCATGAATCACTTTAAGGACACAGGCAGAGGCCACAGACTTTAATTGAAGGATAGGAAAGAAGAGCAGGAAGCATGGCAAATGGCAAACTAGGCATTCACTCCTCCTTCCAGTGGGGCAGAAGGTACCCGACTGTTTTAACCACCATCCTGACCACTCAGCTACTCCACCAGAATGAGGTTGACATTGATAGGGATGGCTGAGCCCAGGTATCAGCAGGGACTCCTGCATCTCCACCCTCCTCAGGCAGGCGCACGGTGGCCACTTGGCTTTACCAGTGACTCCTGCTCTTCCCTCTGACCCCCAGCCTACCTCACTTGATGTGGTGCTTGGGGTAGAACTAAGAGCTCCTGCCTGCTAAGCCGGTCCTCTGCCACTAAGCTATGGCTCCACACCTGGACCCTTCATCTAGAGCAGGTCTGCCTAGGATGCTAAGTCTGGACCTCCTCAGTTTCTAGGCTCGTTTACCTCACAGACAAGCAGGCCAGAAGGTATGGGACAAGGCAAGCTGAGGATTCTCGGAGCAAGGTCTGAGGACCCAAGTAAGCACAAGCTTTGAGGCCTCGGCTTTCTGAGCTCCTCGCTCCATCTCCTGGCCCTGGCTCCCCAAGGCCTCCAGCGGCCAAGCCTCCTCCTAGAGAACCCTGAACACAGCTGAAACAACAAGGAGGCTGGGCAGACCTTTCTGGCAGAGGGCTCTGTTGGTTTTCCAGAGACAAAAGCATCTGATGAGCGGAGGCCAAAAGGGACAGAGGAGCAGAGGGAGGGAGTCTCTGGTTGCAGTCTCCTGCTGTCCTACCTGCCAACACACAGTGTGGTCTACGTGCTGGCCAGGGCCCTCGAGTCACGCGGCAGCAGCCAGGAGGAGCTATAACCACCAGCAGCCACATGTGGTCTGGAATGATCCCCCTTGAATTCAGTCAAAGGCTCACCAAATGCGTACCGGTGGACAGGCCTTAACCCAGGCACTATGCATGCAGCCCTGATGCAAACAGACAGAAATCGCTGTGGCCATTTTTTTTTTTTTTTGGTGGGGGGTGTAGAAGCAAGACAGAGAAATGAAATAAATGTGAGTAGCCTAAGGGAGGAAAGAATTAAAGCAGGAGGGGCTCAGGAGTGTGAGGTAGAGTGCCAAGTGAGACCATGGCGATCAGGGACAAGCGCTACCTGTCAATGACTCTGTAGCAAGATCTGCAGCAAGAGGAAAGGAACCAGGAAGGCCAGGGCCTAGTCTGGGTGAATGCAGCAAAAGCTATGGGAGAGGTCACGGGAGAGGTCACAGGAGAGGAGGAGCAGGTACAGGAGTCGGAGAGCCCTGGGAGGCTTTTGCTGGGGTGGGGGGAAGCCAAGGGGTGTCCCAAGGCAGCACCATCTAACTCTACTGCAGAATTGCTCTGCTGCTCCTCGGAAAACACACAAATGCCTGCCAGGGCAGCACACAAGGAAGACGCTGCAGAGTCAGGCATGCCTTGCACCAGCTTAGGTGAGTCTAGGGCGAGATCGGGCTAGGAAGAGAAAGAGGAAGAAGAAGCAGGAAATACCCAGTGCATCCATTGGCCCCTCCCACTCAGGCACCCGCTGTGGCTCCCCACCCAGCCAGGAGGATCTCTGTCAGCTTTGCCTGCCCCGTCCAGGCCCAGGTGTGGTGCAATACTCAGGCCTCTTTGACATCCACACGCAGTGAACATCTCTGTGGCCCCTTCTTTTGCCCTGCTACTGAAAGTGTTGCTATAGGCTGGCTCAGAAAGGAAAGACTGCTTTCCTAGGGTAAGGGGCAGCTTTACCTCAAACACAGATGCTAAGGGGGCAGCTTCGCTAGAACTCTGTGCCCACCCAGGGGTGCAGTTCCGCTTAGATCGCTGCAACACCTAATTCATTCACGCTGGGAGCCCTCAAGGCAGACCCTGCTGTTGGGAAAAACTTCTGGGAACCCAGGGACGCCAGGAAACCCGCTCAGGGGGACGTAGGATGTCCCATCTAGTTTTAGGCTGTGACCACCTGTTGAGATGTGGCACAAGGAAGCCACATGGAAGAAGCCAATTTGGGACCAGCTTTGTGCCCTGTGTCTAAAAACCCAGCTGTCCTGCAGAAATTACACCCATGTCCTGGAGGGGGATCAGAGTAACAGCAGACTCAACCCTGAGGACCACCTCTTCTCTACGACTGCTCCACCTAAGAAACCTTCGAGGGCTCTACTGAGGCGAACCGGCTGGAGGTCGCGGCTGCCTGAAATCTACGCCCAGAGGTCTGTCTGCCCATCGCTGTGGATATTTTACAAAACCATGTGTGCTTATTCCTCGGTAACCATTTTTGTTACGGATACGAACCCAAGCAGAGGCCCTAGGCAGAGAGGCTTGTGCCCCAGTCTCTAGGCTCAGCTGAGGTGTACAGCCTCAACAGGTAAAAAAAAGAAAAGAAAGAAAGTTGAGACACTGACGACGCCTACGTGGCCCACATCTAGACCCAACAGTCACCAACGCGGCATGGCCGGTCTGACCAAGAAATCTCCTCTGGCCACTCTCTTCAGTTTCCCCTCCGGGCATACAGTATTAATTTTGAAGCAAACTCAGATGTCATGTAATTTTACGCCAACATATTTCATTTGCCCAGGCTGGCTTTCGGCAGCTGTTCTGCCTTGACCTCCAGAGTCACTGGGACTGTGAGCGTGCTCCGGCACACCACCTTCAGATTTCTTTGTGTTTTGTTTTGTTTGTTTGTTGCAGTGCTGGGGCCTGAGCTTAGGGGCCTTCACTGTGTGCTACACCCTCAGTCCTTTTTCAGTTCCCATTTCCTTAATTTCGAAATGGGTTTCACCAAGTCGTTAAACTACCCTCCAGCTTGCCGTCCTCCTGCCTCCATCTCAGTCCCAAGGCTAGGATTACAGGTGTGTGCCACCACATGCAGCAGAGATTGCTTTTTAAACACCTACAGTCCCACTAATTTCTGCTTAAATCAACAATACTTTTTTGTACTTGCAAAAATCCAGAGTTCAAACTTCCCTGTTATGCACAGGTTTTTGTACCCCCAAAATTTATATCTCAAAGCCCTAAATTCCCGTGTGATGCTACCTGAGCCAGGTCTCTGGGAACGTAAACAGGGTTCCATCAAGATTTCATTCGTAGGCGCCGGGCGTGGTGGCGCACGCCTGTAATCCCAGCACTTGGGAGGCTGAGGCAGGAGGATCGCTGCGAGTTCGAGACCAGCCTGGGCTACAAAAGTGAGCTCAAAGCCAGCCTGAACTGCACAGTAAGACCCTGTCTCAAAAAGCCAAAAAAAAAAAAAAAAAAAAAAAAAAAAAAAAAAAAAAAGATTTCATTCGTGGCCAGCCAGATAGCTCAGTGGATTAAAGTGCCTACTTAGTCAGATGTAGGGGTTAAGGGTTCAATCTCCCAGCATGCCGTGCTGGCCCCACCCCTGGGGCACACTGAGATGGCAATTGAGACTGGGCACGATGGTGCACCCCTATAATCCCAGCATTTGGGAGGCTGAAAACAGGAAAATCTCTACAAGTCTGATCTATGTAATGACTGCATTCATGGGCAGGACTGGAGAGACAACTTAGCAGTCTAAGCGCCAGTCTGGCAGGCACAAGGACCAGGATTTGAATCCCAGTACTGCATGCTGTGCACAGCCCCTCACCAAGCTGACCACCAAAACCAGGAATGGTGGTGCATACCTGTAATTCCAATGCTGGGGAGGCTGAGATAGGAGGATTGCTACACATCTGTGCTGTGTAGTGAGACCCTGTACAAAAAAAAAAGACTGCATTCCTGAAATGACACAAGAGCACCTGTTTCCTCTGTACCAGGTGAGGACATGGCTAGGAGGTGGCCATCTGGGAAACCAGGAAGAATTGGCACCTTGGTCTTAGCTTTCCAACATCCAGAGCTACGAGACATGAACGTCTGTTGGTGAAGCTGCCCTGTGTGCAGCATTCTGCTAGGGCAGCCTGAGCACACTGAGGTTTTAAGTCAGGCTGAGGCAGGGGCAACCCAGGTCCTGTGGCACACATTTGTAATTCTAGCTATTTGGTAGCCAGTGATGGAAACATGGCAAGTTCAAGCCCAGCCTGGGCAACTTAGTGATATTCTGTCTCAAAATGTAAAAAGGAAGTGGGTAGGCATTGAGAATGTAGGGCAACGTGAAGGTCCTAGGTTCAATCCCCAGCATGGCAAAACAGAACAAAACAACCTCAAAAAGAGTTAGGGCGGGGATATAGCTCAGTGGCATAAGTGCCTGCCTGGCAAGTGCAAGGTCCTGAGTTCAATCCCTGGTATCACACACACACACACACACACACAGAGTTAAGACCAAAACTTGGGGTGTGTGTGTGTGTGTGTGTGTGTGTGTGTGTGTGTGTGTGAATTTGGTGAAGCAGTTATCAGCCAGTCTGTCTCTAGAGGAATTGATTTGGGGGATGGCCTTTCCAGAGGAGCATGAGTCCAGAACATTACTTGCTACTTGTGTTGACACTGGGTAACTTGTCTGTTTGTCAGGCAGTCTCTCTGTCTCAGTTTCCTCTTTTATGTGAAAAGCAAACCCACAGTCAAACTTCCTCAGCCCCAAACAGTACGAGAATGAAATAACCCAGCAAGAACTCCCAGGAAGTGCTCGGCAATGTCAGCTCTCATTGCTTCTTCTTCCCATAGCGTTGGGGTTTAGAGATTGCAAATATGAGAACATCGTGGAAAAGTGCAAGCCAAAGAAGGCATTACTGAAATTAACATTAAACAAAACTAGTCTGTGTACAGAGGGCAAAATCTGGGCTCCGCACCGCTACTGGCAGAGGCTTTGCCATTGTATCCAGAAGTTGGGCTGTTGGATTCCGACTCCAGAAAAGGTAGAAGCTATGTAGCCCAGGTGACGCACAGAGCCACGGGGAACAGGAGGAATCCTTCTGCTTTGCATTGTCTCAGTTCCAAACTCGGCTCCTTATTACACAGCCCCAATAGCCCCGTGTCACATTGGCTAGGGCTGACCCAGGCATACACTGCCTCCCAGCAAATCTGGTTTTGGACGTAACTCTGAGCTCAAGATGTCAGTAAGATAGGTGGGTGAGGAATCTCCCTTTTATTGGTGCAAATTGCAAGCAGAAATTGCATCCCCAAGTCAGAAACATTCGAAGCACTGCTTGTCTGCACTTCCAAAACAGACCCAGACATAAATTCCACAAAGGCAGGACTGGGTATGTGTTTTAGGCACTGCCTAGTTCCAGCGCCTCGCCTGGAGAGTGCTTAATCAATACTTGCTGAAGGAGTGCATTTGCCGTGAACAGTGGCAGCCCAGCTCGGTCTGTGCTGCTCTGAAAACCCAACTCCAACATGCGCTTCCCCACACTCAGGTGATCTTGGTAGCTCCTCCTCACGTGCACTTACTTGTAATTCTCGTTTGTCAAATGGCATTTGACGGAAGACCTTTTCTATAGGTCACAATCACAGACATGTCCTGTCCTCTGAAGGCAAAACTGGAATGAGGGGACCGTGTCCTCTGGGATGTGATTCTGTGGCTTCAGAGAGAGCTGAGCTTGTCAGAGCTCACAAGTGGGCCATGGGTGAGCAGAGGTTGCGTGGACGGAAGCACATGGCGTGGGGAAGAAGGATGGATGCTGCCCTCTCGTCCCAGTCTTGCTATGCATCCGGGCAAAGCTCACAACAGGACACAGGAGCCCTTTACCAGCTTCCAAGGGCGGAGCCTCCCCTGGCCTCTTGGTCACCATGCAGTCCCAAGGCAGCAGCCTGCTGGTTATTCTGTATCACACCCCCCCCAGCCATCTGGAAGTGCCCGTATATCACAGCTCTAAAGGTTGGAGTGGAGATTTCGCCTTGCCCGTTGTTCCAGGGAGCTGGGCAGTGCGTGTTTAAACAAGCTAGGGAAAGTGAGAATATCCTTCCAGGTGAGGAACGTAGCAGCAGGACCTTGGAAAATACACTGGGGTGTGTGTGTGTGTGTGTGTGTGTGTGTGTGTGTGTGTGTGTGTGTGGACTGAGCCCAAGCCCTTTTCACTGAACTACACTCCGGCCCTTTAATTTTTTTTTTTTTTTTTTTACATTTTGAGACAGGATCTCAATAAATTGCATAGGCTGAACTCAAATTGAAGGTCCTCTCGCCTCAGCCTCCCAGAATACTAAGTTTATGCCCAGCTAGGATCATCACAATTTTGATGGGCAACTTAGCAAGACCCTGTCTCAAAATGTTAAAAGCACTAGAGATGTGGCTCACGTGTAGGGTGGTTGCCTCACATGCACAAGGCCCTGGCTTCAATTCTGGGAACCACAGGAAAGGGGGAAGGGTGGCAAAACAAGAAAAGCCCATGCTTCTACTTGAAGCTCTTTCCAACAATTCCCCACGACTGCATCTTGATTTTCACTATGACATAGGTTTGTTCTCGGTTTTTGCCTAAATACAACACAATAAATTTGATTTTGTTCTAGGAATTCAAGTTTGTGTTTTAGGGCTTTTGCAACAAGTATGAAGTCCTCCATTGAAGTCTATCTATTTTCTTGCCTTTTTTTTTTTTTTTTTTTTTTTTCCATGGTACAAGGTATCAAACTCAGGACCTTGTGCTTGCCAGGCAAGCACTTATGCCATGGAGCTATCTCTCTCTCTAGCCCTATTTTCTTGCTTTTAGTCAGTAAGAGGATGACAAAACCACAGGGCTTGCAAACTACAAAGGCAGAGAAGTTGGGGGATGAACTTCAGTGTTGAAATCATATAAACATTACTCTGGAATTAATGAGCCACACCCAGTGCCACGTCATCGATACTGTACCAAACAGTAACTGGGTGTAACACAAGGCAGATCGCTACAGGCCCCCTCTGCTGCGGTGACTTCCCTGTGCCCACATGCAGCAAACCCTCACCCACTTCCTGCCCTGCTCTCTGGCTGTGTGCCCCTCTCTCAGCTCACCACCTCCTGGCGCCTTCCAAATTGTGCCCCGCCTTGCCTGTACTTCCCTAATCTCTATCTTCCCAGCCTCCTGCAGCATGGCAGTGGGGGTTTGGCGGGGGGTTCTTCCCTCTTATGGAACCTTCTGGAAGACAAAGTACAGCACTCGGTTCCCATATACAGTCACTCAGGCATCCTCATAAGACAAAAGGCATTGGCCACCAGCTCATCCGAATCACCAACACCACCATCACTACAATCATCAAAACTAGCTGTGCTGAGGCAACCTTGACAAGTCTCACACTTGCCCTCCTACAAGCCTGCTGAGTAGGTGTGCAGGGTGCCAAGCCACAGCACCCACCCAGCGCACCTACCAGGCAGTCTGTTCTCTGGAAGTGTTCTCAGGTAACAATCCAATAAGTTTCTGGCCAATTAGTGAAGCAGATATTAAACTTGTTTTTTCAGTTGGCTTTGGGGAGAGCAGGGCCTAGCACTGGGGCAAAGGCTCTAGCACTGGGCTGCATTCCCTAAAGACTTCTTTAGGTTTTATTTGAAGGGAGGATCTCACTAAATGGCCTGAAGCAGCCTCAAACTGGATCCTCCTCCTGCCTCAGTCTCCAAGGGGCTGGGACTCCAGGCAGGCACTATGGACAGCACTGGAACTCTGATCTTCTCAATCTGCCCTGCAGACCCCACAGCCAGAAGCAGGCTTGCTAGACCCTCCCTCTGCATTCCAGACCAGACTGTTTTCAACAAACTTACCCAAGTCGAAGTTCTCACAGGCTGCAAAATGTGGGGAGCTTATTTGCAAGCTGGGATCATATCTGCCTAGCAACCCAGTTCGAAAACTTGAGGGGCTAAACGTGGACAAGCACCAGCAGGCCAACTTTACACAAAGCAATCTGTTCTCATGCAAATGCCTCTGAGCGTGGACAGAAAGGACGGAGCCCTGGACATCTCAGAGAGCCAGTTTTCCCCAAAAAGATGCTGAGCAACTCTTTAAGGGCACCATTACAGCCTTGACCCCTGTAACAGAAGGGCTGGAGGGGGCTCCACCTGCCAGCTGACCTGCAGAGGAAGCCAAGGAACAGCCGCCGAGCCCTGCGTTGAATTTCCAGACTCTTCTGTTCCTGTACTACAGACACCAAAGATTCTTTTGTTTCTTATTTAGAGCTAAACAGTTAATTTTATTTGGGGGTTTTGATTAGCATAGTAATGTAGTACTTTCCCTGGATGAGTGAAAACAAGTAGAAGTTTTCAGGCCTGGCCTCTCTAGGGAAAAAAAGGAAGCCAGTCTTTAACCAGAACAGGCACAAGTCACCCACCGCCTGTGGCTAGCACAGCAGCACAGCCCTGTCACCCAAACCCAGCCAGCTGGTGTCACCTCCAGGTGAGCTCCAGGCACCAACAGGCCTGCTGTGTACCTGCAAATGTGGTCCCCCTCCCCCAGGTGCACCCCTCAGGATTCATCTAGAAAACGGAGGTGGCAAGTGTTGCGGGTACAAAGTTACTTGTGGGGTCAGAAGTCACACAGATGCACTGAATACAATGCCAGGGACAAAGAAAACATGAAAATAGTCACTGTAATTAATGCTAACCAAAAGTGAGATTCTAGGAGTATTAAAAATACACAAGCTCCCCTCCCCTCGAGCCAGATTTCCCTTGCTCAGATACGAAAACATATCCTAAAACTTACCACTCTAAATATCAGCGCTTATGCTGACAGGACCTTCAGTTTTCACACAGTTTCATTGTAGTGATGAAAATGTTTTTTTTTTTCTTTTTTTTATTTTAATGTGTTTTAGCACAGAGTCTCACTACACAGATCAGACTCGTAGTGATCCTCCTGTTTTCAGCCTCCCAAGCACTGGGAGTACAGGTGCACATCATTACACCCAAGCTCAGCTGCCCATCTCATTGCGCCCCGGGGCCAGGGCCAGCACAGCATGCTAGGGATTGAACACTACTCTTTGCCTAAGCAGGCACTTTAACCCAATGAGCTATCTCTTTATGTTGTTATTTCATTTCATTTCTTTTATCTTATCTTATCTTATCTTATCTTACCTTATCTTATCTGATTTAGAGACAGGGTCTTACTATGTAGTCCAGGCTGGCCTGGAATTTGGAGTAGTCCTCCTGTCTTCCTCTATCCAATGTTGGGATCTCAGTCATGGGCCATCAGCACCCCCTCCCCATTTAAATCTGTTTCTTTTCTTTAAATGCATGTAGTATGGGATCTACAGGGTCTCGCTATGCAGATTGGATTGGTAGTGATCCTCCCATTTTCAGCTTCCCAAGTGCAGGGATTACAGGCACATGCCACCAGGCTGAGGCTCAATTGCTGTTCTAGTGCACCCTGGGGGACCCTGCCCACACAGCATGAGAGGGATTGAACCCTTGTCCGCATTGACCTATCCAGACCGCCCTATAATCCATTTCTTACTATAACCACATACAGACTTCACACAGAACAACTCAAAAACCCTCTAAGGGCATGCGTAGCTGCTCTAATAAAAAAGCTAATCCATGCCTGGCACTTATTTATCTTACGCTAATCGCTATGACCCACACTTTGCCTGTATTATAAAGTAAAATCTAGGAATTATTCTCATTTCACAGATTTCAAGCTCAGTCCTCTCCAAAATCAGTTTCAAAACTGCTGGACATGAGCACTGAGAAGGCTGGGGCAGCAAGATCCCTGAGTTTAAAGTCAGCCTGGACTACACAGTGAATTCAAAGCCAGCCTGAAATACATGGCGAGACCTTGTCTCAGAATACAGTCAAATATTGCAAAACTACTTGGTACTCTAAATGCAGAAGCCTGGCCATAATCAGGAACTCTGTGCCAACAGACTATCTCTGCTTAAAACACGCAAGTGTTTAACAGGAAAGAATAGCATTTAATCGGGCCAACTGGATCCCCAAATTGCGAGGGAACACGGCGACCAAGCGACGATTTTTATTGAAATTCAGATCGCTGGCTTCTCTCGGCGGCAATCCTGCGCACAGTCTCAAAGTAGGCTCGCTTAAGTTTCTGACATTAGAATCACATTCGCTGTACCAGCTCCTTCCAAGGGGACTACAGTACCAAAGTCCGCAGGACACCGCGTAGAACATGGCCTTTGCTCCGCAGTCTCCAATCTACACTGGGGTTGGGATAGGGGGAACTAGAACCCCAGCTTCCGCTGTCCTGGGCTCGGAAATGCCTGAGATCCTCTGACACACGATCTGCTCCTTTGGGGAATGCGTATCTCAGGGAGCTGGAGTATGATCGGCGTTGTTCCTTGTGGCCTTAAGGTCCAGGACTCAGCGGTGAGGGGCTCCCGCCCGCTGAACCCGCGGGTCCGGGCGGGAGACTCCCGAGCACAGCTGCACCTGTGCGGAAGGCGGTGCGCGCGCCCGGCCGGGGACGCTGACTCAGCCCGGCCGAGCACATCCCTCCCGCGCCGCACGGATGCTGCGGCCGCCGCCGCCGCTGCAGCAGCAGAGGGGAAAGAACTCGGCCCCGAATCAGCGGGGGGCGGGCGCCCCGGGGCCGCTGCGGCACGCTCCCCCGCCCGGAAGGGTAGCTTTAGAGGGTGCACGGTTGACGGAACGGGGGACGTGGGCGCCGAAGAGGGAACCCGAGCGCTGCGCGCAGCTCACGCCCAAACTGGAAGGAACCTGTTCTGCCCGGGCGGGCGCCGCGCGTGCCCCGCCGCCGCTGCCTCTCCAGATCTTGGGGCGCCCCTAGGCCCGGGCTCTCCAACCAGAGGCGCTCGTGTTCCCATTAGTACCGCCGCGAAGCGTCAGGGTCTGCTCGGACCCCGCGCCCCAGAGGGCGCCCGGGGGCAGGGACCGGGGACGCGAGCCGAGGACCAGGACGCTGCTGGCGGGGGCAGCTGGCCCGGGACCGCGTCGCAGTCACCTCCCGTGACCCCCGGGCCCGGGCGGGCGGGGCGCGCGCTCGGCGCGGTCCCGATCCACGTGGGCCGGCGCGCGCGCGCCAGGCCGGCCCCCTCTTTCGCGGCGCTCCGCGCTCGCTCGCAGCACATGGTCGGCGGCGGCGCGCCCCCGAGGCCGGCGGAGACCGGCTACAGCCGGTATAGGATAAGAGATACGCGGCCGCAACGCGGGGCCGGGGCGCGGGCGGCCGCACGCCAGGCCAGAGCACAGGCGCCGGGGCGGGGGGTGGGGGGGAGGGTGTGGCCGGGGGCCGCTGGTTGGGGCCGGGTGGGGGCCGGGGTGTCACGGCCTGAGCCAACTTGTTACGGACTTAGGCCCGCGCCCGAAGGGGTTAAACCTTTCTCATGTTACGGAGCGGCTTATAAGGAGGGGGAGGCCAAGCCTCCGCCTTATTGGGAGCCTTTTGGGGTTTATTCTCTTCCCTTCTAACTTGGTGAGTTGGTTTTATTATTTTACGTGTTTGAAAGTTTGATTGTGGGGTGTGGGCTTTTCTTTTTTTTAAAAAAGTGCCGGTTGGAGGCCTTCTGGGGAGGGGAGGCCGAGGAAGCCACTTAACGTTGTAACGTTTTGGAGAGGTTATTCCAAAGCGGTCTGTGACATTTGGGAATGCGCGGGGCCACCGGGATGACGCGCGCTTGCCAGAATGGGCAGCAGAGAGTTGCGTGCCCATGACCCCGGCGCAGTCCAGGTCCAGGAAGAACCTAAAGGCTGGTCTGGCCTGTAAGCGCCCCTCGACCTGGCTGAGGGACTCCAGGCTGCCAGTCGAGGGGCGGGGGGTGCACCGAGCCCCTCTGGATTTTCCGCACGAAGTTGCCTGTGCGGCGCGAGAGCGTAATGTCAGAGGTACCTTCCTTCCCCAGGGCGCGCGCGCAGCAGAGCAGCGCCTCCGAGGCGATTCGAGGGACAGTGGGGCTCCCCGCCTCTGCTCCGACATCCCATTCTTGGGGGTGGCCCACGTTGCCCCGGGAGGGAAGCAGGGGCCCATGGAGGAGTGCAGGTCTTACACATGGACAGTTGGGACAGCCAGCGGCTGGCGCGGATCCCGCGCAACTTCCAAGATTCGCACCAAGAAAGCACCGGTGTAGCTTCTTGGTTTCGGAGTGCAGAACGATTTTGCAGAGGAAGTGGGTTTTTTTTGTTTTTTTTTTTTTCCCTCTCTCTCCCTTTTTTTTTTTTTTTTTTTTTTTTTTTTTTTTTTTTTTTTTTTTTTTTTTTTTTTTTTTTTTTTTTTTTTTTTTTTTTTTTAGGGGAGGTTCTTTGCCCCATCAGACAGGTGATAGAAGTTTGTTAGGCGTCACATAAAATGTCACCAAAGATGAGCGGCGTCAGTCTTAGGAAAAAGCTCCCATAAGCAGCCAGGAAAGAGCGGTTAAAACTTGTCGACCTAGAAGTGGGGCTGTTTGCAGTTAGACTCTCCTGCCTGCTTCCTTCGGTGGAGGAGGCTTGTATCCTTACAATAGGAAGATAAGTGTCTTCTTGGGGGGGGGGCAAGTGTTTATGGTGAGATCCTCGGTGATGCATCTCCCTGTGTCTCAAGCACTATTTTGTGGCATTTTATGGGGTCACTAGTAGACATCCTGCTGGTGAATCTAAGAGAAACACCTCTTCGAAGTTCCAATTAAGGGGAAGGCTGTCCAAGATAGAAAGTGACCCTACGTAAATAAACAATGCAGCCAAGTGGAAAAACGCCTGTTTAATGAGCACCACTGGCCCTGGGTTTTCCTTCTGTGGCTTCGAAAGCAGGACTTTCCTCAGTGGAACTCCTGAGGAAGACACTTAAATTAGGGGCTCAGGTTTCAGCTTCCTGGGCTTGCAAGACAGGCGAATCCGTTGTGCCCGTGAGTCAGCGCCACACAGGCAGCCGTCCAGGTTAGGTTTGGAATCTTTTTTTTTTTTTTTTAAATAGACAATTCAAATGAACTTCACCCAAATGCAGACTGGTTTGGCCAACTGGGGCCAGAGACAATTGTCAAAAGCTGCTGTCTTGGGCTCTGCCTTTAAGAAGAATGGAAGTTGGAAGGCGCTGCCAACGCTGCCCTTCAGTTTTGAACTTTGAACTGACCCTGGACTAGCTCTTAGATGGTCCCTAATAATTGCAGCGTTCCTCTGGGCAGAATTTTTCTCAACAGATTAAAATCACAGTGAAAATTCCAGGTAAAGCCAATTGCTAAGCCTTAGGAGGGTACCCATTTATTTTAAGGGGAGGCCTTTGCGGGGAGGGGGGGAGTCTCTTTGAGACTGAGCTTCCCTATGTAGTTCAGATTAGGCTTCAACTCGCTTTGTAGCCCAGGCTGGCCTCAAACTCAGAGCAGTCCTCCTGCCTCATCCTCAGCCTCCCAAGTGCTGGGATTACAGGTGGGCATCACCATGCCCAGCTTTTCTTCTTTTTTTTTTGTTTTGCTTTTTGGTAGGTTTTTTTTTTTTTTTTTCTTTAAGGGAGCACTTAGATGATAAATGCTACTAGGAAATACACCAGACTGGTCAGCATATTTTGTCATATTCCTTCAGAAGAACAGAGGCATGCAGGCAAGACAGCTAGCAGGAACCCGAATTTAGAGTTATGTAATTCCATACTTGGAAAATACCTGAGAAGCCATGACTATAAACCCCTGCTTTTTGAGATGATGAAATCTAGGAATTATATGATTTCAGCCAATTAGTGGTAGACAGAAATTCAGCAACTATTGTTTGATGGCTACAAGAAGATAAACCCCAAACCTGTGGGTCTTCAAAGGAGTTGACAAGGTCAAGAGAGTAACTCAGAGCCAGCTAGGGTCCAGGACTATCACAGCATTTCCTTTTCTTGGCTAGGAATGTAGCTCAGATGTAGAGTCCTTGTTAGCACACTCAGAGACCTGGGCATTCTAGCCCCAGCTATACACACACACACACACACACACACACACACACACACAACCATTTTCCTTTCCTTGGAGCAGGAAGAGATCTCAGATCAAATCTAGCTAAATTCTCCCATTTCCCTGTTGCAGATACTAAAGCTAGGACATGAAATAATGTACCTGAACCCATAGAATCACTGACCTTGCCTCAAAAATTAGATCCCACATCGCCATTGAATATCCTTTCCCACCAAGCACAACTTCAAAACCAAATGCACAGACAGTTTTCATATTCTGAGATCTGTAAAGGTTTTTAAGTAGTCAAGTTGAAAGATCCAGCCTTCAGGTACTCTGCAGAGGCAGACACTTTGTAAGACCAACTGCCCTTCCCCTGAACAAATTCAAGGAAGAAAAGGCAAGGAAAAGCTTTGTGCTGCAGCCTGGCACCTCCCCTTCTTTTTTTCACTGCTTAGTTTTATAAAGAGACTGCTCCACGTTGCTTTGGGCTTAATCCAAGACTTACTCCATAAGCTTTAGTGAGCATATAGCATGTGCCCCATGCTAGGCCAGGTTCAGGCTTGGAGCCTGGAAAGGGCCGCTGGTTGCCTCATAGGTGCCTGCAGAGCCACTCTAACGAGTAGAATGCAAGCATGGTCAAACGAGGCTTCGGGTCTGGGGAGACAGCTCTGTGGCACAAGTGCCTACCTGGCAAGTGCAAGATCATGAGTTCGAACCCCCATCCAGGAAAAAAAAAAAAAAAACCAGGCTGTTCCACTGTTGGACCATGCTGTGGTCTTCAAAACTTGATCCAATAGGAAACCTGACAGTGGAGGCAGACGATTTGGTGGAGTGGGTCCGAGGTGTCCTCTCCACTTTTTGACGACCCCAGTAAAAAGAAAGCAAACTGTCCTCCAAAAATCCAAGCACTATGAGTGAAAATTAAATTTGAGTCTAGCGGTAGTTGAGTAGCACAAACACCCAGAGAAGGGCACAGAGAGCAAGCAGAAGTCAAAAGTCCACTCTTCTGAGCTGTCGTTGCAAGCCAGATCTGACTAGTGTCCACACATGCTACCAAGAGCCATCTAGCATTTGCACTCGCTATCCGGCTGAGCGAGCTGGTCTCACTCGGCAGGTCTGACTTGAGACAGTGGTGGGCGAACGGAATTCAAGGCTGAGTTCAGAGCCTCAACCATGGAAGCTGGGGACAAACCTTAATGTCTCCCCAGACCAATCCTCCTGTTTGACCAAAGAAAAGTTCAGGACCAGAGGAGGGGAAGACACTTGCTCTGGGTCACATGGTTAAGTGGCCAAGCAGTTCACAGGCCTCTACACAGGCAGATAAGGGAGCTTTTACCTTTGACAGAAATGGCCTTCTCTCAGTAGCTACATAGACAGCTCCCTCCCTGGTCTTGATGATGCTGCTCCATCAGTTTAGACAGCAGGCTCCTGTGGGCAGGAGATTGATGCTGGACCATTTTAGTCAAATCCCTTTACCTCTGTGGGCTCGATTTCTCTAAGTAGGGCTTTACAGAAGTTGAGTGAGAGGAGCTCCAAATTCCCTCTTGGCTGCACATTTGTAATTCTGACTCCATTTGGGTGGTACAGGTGAACCTCACCCCACCCATTCTGGAATGCAGACTAGTAATTATGGGGCAGAGGAAGGTGAGCAGACGCTAGCAGGACTGAAAGGTTGGCCTGTGCAGGGGTGGTAGCAGCAGATGCTTATAATCCCAGTGCTCGCTTGGGAGGCCGAGGCAGGAGGATTGCAGTGAGTTCAAGGCCAGTCTGGGTTATAGGGAGATAGCCTGACTTAATGGGTTTTATATTTCTGAAAGAAAGAAAGAAAGAAAGAAAGAAAGAAAGAAAGAAAGAAAGAAAAATACACTGAAAAAACCTGAGCAGAGAAAAGCCATGACAATGCAGTACTTCCAAAGGATGAATTTACCACACACGTGGAAACAGCTAAAGCTACAGAAGGAACCCTGGGCTTTACAGGCAAGAAGTCAGACCCAGGGCCTCACGGAAGGAGTGCAGGCCACGGCGCTGACACCCACACCTTCCTGCTAACAGCCCTCCCTGGAGACAAGCAGTTCTACAGCCAGCCCCAGAAGGGCTACTCTTCAGGCTCCTGAATCATAAGGCTGATGCTGTGTTCACTCCTCTGCCTGCCCCCTCAGCCTGTGAGGGACTCCAGAAAGGCTCCTGTGGAGGGTGCTGCAGCAGCCTGGGGGGCTCTTGGCTCCTACCTTAGTGCCCATGCTTCCCATGTTGGGGACACTCGTGCCCACCCCTGCTCCCTCTTGAGCTGTGTTCCTGTCCTCCCACCTCGTTTGCTTTCCAGCATAGCACAGCACCCTGCAAAGGCCTGGGCTGCAGGCACCACTGGCTTCCCAAAGCAATGATGCCCCAGTTCCCAAGCTTCACAGAAGCAGAGTATAAATAGTGGTACAGAGCCACCCCGCGCATACTCGGCTGCAGGGATGGAGCCGTCCTTAAGGTGAACAGGCAGCTAGGTCAGATGCGGGGCTACTTAAGATTTATAGTTAATTCAGAATATTAGGTCTTAGGATCCGAAACCCCAAGTCCATGGCATAGACAGATGAGCTTATATCCTACTTTACAACTGCCTCCATTGTGAACAAAGCCTTTGCTTTTTGACTTGAAGATGAAAACTTAGGGCGAGAAAAAAGATATACACATACCCTTCAACAGCTTTTGTGTTTGTTGGTTTGTTTGAGACAAAATCTCACAGTGTAGTCCAGGGTGGCCTTCACCTCCGTGTGGAGTCCAGAATGGCCTCAAACCCCCAAGATCCTCCTGCCGTGGGGGGTTGCGGACATGTGCTACGACAGCTAGCTCCAACAGCTTTTTGCACCTACATGCAATTGTGTACTTGTAAAGAATTTCTAAACTTGAGGTTGGTTACCATTAAGAGTTCTAAGGCCATAATTTTTTTTTTCAGTACCAGGGATTGAACTCAGGACCCTGTGCTTACCAGGCAAGCACTTATTCTACTGAGCTATCTCCCCAGCCCCATATTTTTTTTTAATGTATTTAGTACAGGGTCTCACACAGATTGGATTTGTAGTGATCCTCCAGTTTCCAGCCACCCAAGTACTGCGATTACAGGCTCAACACCATGCCCAGTCTGAATTTCCAGGGATCGAACCTGGCCCCTTGCATCCATCTAGGGCTTTAATCCACTGAACTATCTGGCCCTGCCCTATAGCTTTTATCATGATAAGCACCATTCATTCTTGGAGCTAAAATATAGACCACTGTTTGAAAACTGCATGCGACCTCAGAGGCTTTGTAGTATTCATGTGTTAGAGCTTAGTAGAGGAGCTGAATTAAACCAGCCCCCTCCAGGCTTTAAACGCTCAGGTCTGCTTGTCCTGGGGTTTCTGGTAGTCTGAAAGGGTAACTTGGTGAACTGGTGCACAGACAAGGCCTTGTGGATTGGCAGAGCCTTAGTGCCTGTGTTCTGCAGAATTAGCCATATGCTAATGACTAATTAACAGTTGAAGTGGCAGTTAATCGACCAGCTTTGAGGGATGAAAACTAAATCATCACAAGACAGAACTCTCCCATGTTGAGGTTTGGTTACAATTTATCCTCCTAGATGCATCTACGCGAGGCACAAAACCGTAAGAGTCCAGCTTGCTGGGTGGAAATGGGCAGAGCAAGGTTTGGCCAGCCAGTCTCCAGGCCGGCAACATCAAGCAGAGGTGTACATAGCATTTCTGACCTCTAGACATGCTCTTGGTGTCTGTCCTCTGCTTCCTCTTCTTCAGATTTCCCTTCTGATGGTTATTTATTATATGGCCAGCTCAGCCTACCCTGGGGGTGGGGCTGGTGCAGCATGTGATGCCGGGGATTGAACCACGGTCCTGCGGTTGCCTAAGCTTGCCTAAGCAGGTGCTTCAGACCACTGAGCCATCTCACCAGCCCCCTGACCACTGTTCTTGGCCATTGTCTCCACCCTTGCTTGCCTTGTCTCCTTGTCTGGTGGCCATCCTGTGCTCCCCAAAGGGCCTCTCAGTATTCTGCTGTTTTTCCCCCATTTAACTATCAGAAGTCTTCCAGGCCCAAAGACAGGTAAGTAGGTGAGGAGGTACATGACAGATTGGCAGACAGAGGATAAAAAATTGGCCAAAAGACTACACATTTACTTTAAGTATTTAACAGCTTAAGAAACATGTTAAGTAGTTCTTATCAATTATGTCTGCTGCAGTATTTAAATCTCTTAGCCTAAGACTATTGGTGGTCTGAGTTGGTTGTTGTTTCTTGTTTAATTTAAGGTCAAGAATGACCCACAAGAAGTCAAAGCTTTGTTGCAGAGCCAATGTGTACACTCAAGTGCCTGATGGAGGTTGGGGCTGGGCGGTAGCTGTTGCTTTCTTCTTTGTGGAAGTCTTTACATATGGCATCATCAAGTCCTTCGGTGTCTTCTTCAATGACTTAATGGACAGTTTTGACCAATCCAACAGCAAAATCTCATGGATTGTATCGATATGTGTGTTTGTCTTGACGTTTACAGGTGAGCACATCTCCCACCTAAGCATGACCCAGGCACCTGGCCCTACAAGTGTTCCCAGGAGCATACAGAATGGTGTCCTGGTCTGAGTCAGAGGCCATTCCCCTCCCAGTCCCCTTGAATCCTTCTGGAGGCCCTCTTGAGTCTCAATAAGTGATATGGATCCAGGGAGATAGCTCAGCAACATAAGCACCTGCCTGGAGAGCAAGCGCAAGGTCCAAGTTTGATCTCCAGTACCACTCAAAAAAAAAAAAAAAAGATACAGTTTTCAGAGCTGGAAACTGGCAAGAAGCAGGAGGCCCTAAAGAAAGAGGCCTTCCTTAAGAGCCACTTGGACTACCCTCAGGTGAATATGCTACCCTAGAGCCGCCACCTGCACACTCTTAGTGTTCTTTAGAGCACTTTGCGGCCCCGTGCTGCAAGAATGTAGTGACTGCCTAAAGAAGTGAACCAAAAAGTACTGGGCCTATTAGAGTCAGGTTTCATCAAAGCATGCTTAGAAAACAGGTGGGGGGTGGTCAGTGGAATAAGTGCTTGCCTGGTAAGCACAAGGTCCTGAGTTCAGTCCCTGGTACCACCAAAAAAAAAAAAGGGGGGGGGGTTAGAAACATCTAAATGTGGCCGCATGAAGAAGAGAGAAGGGATGGGGAGAAGGATAGGCAGTCTTCCACATCTAAGGGGTCCTTGCCCAATACACACTGAGCCAGCTGCAGACTGAAAATGTACCAAAGTTGAAGATGAGCTCCGGAGTCCCTTGCAGAAATTCAACCAGTGCAGCTGATGATAGGCAGTGTGTAGATGGCTGTGCCTGTGTTGCCCATGCCCAGATTTCTTTTTCTTATCACTGTACCCTAACAAACAACAGTGTGTTGTGTGTGTGTGTGTGTTTGTGTGTGTGTGTGTGTGTGTGTGTGTGTGTGTGTGTATTTTTAGTACAGGGTCTATAGGGTCTTACTACATAGATCAGACTCTCCACAGTGATTCTCCTGTTTTCAGCCTCCCAAGTGCTAGGATTACAGGTGCACGCCGCCATGCCCAGTCTCAAAAATTACCATCTCAGTAGCCACTGCGTTCTGCCTAAGCAAGTGCTTTAGTTCTCCGAGCTACCTGTCTGGCCCTTTGTTTTGTTTTGTTTTCTTGTATTTTTGTTTGTTTGTTTTGTTTTTTAGATATATTGGGGATCAAATTCAGGACCTTGTGCTGGCCAGGCAGATGCTTATGCCACTGAGCTATGACCCACCCGCCTCCACCGGCACCATAGTTACACTATATTAGGTATCATGAGTAATCAAGAGATGGCTGAAAGTATATAGCATGTCCTTAGGTTAATATACAAAAAATGCGAAGCAGGGAGCTGAGAATCTGTGGGCTTGGGGCTGCTAGACACAATGCCCTGCGGACACTGGTAAGAACCTAGTGCAAGACTGCAGGCACTGTCCAGTGGGGACCCACATTCCACACACCCAGCTCCCCAGAGCCTGGACTGCCCCTCTCCATGCAAGTGCTCACAAATCCAAGCACATAAAATAAACTGGGTTTTAGCATCTTTAAAAAATTTTTTTTAATGTATTTAGAACAGAGTGTATAGGGTCTCACTACACAGATGGGACTCATTGTTTGTTCGTTTGTTTTGTTTTTCCCAGGACTGGGGTTTGAACTCATGGTCTTGCACTTGCCAGGCAGGCACTTGTGCCACAGAGCTATCTCCCCAGTCCCCCAAATGGAACTCATGGTGATCCACCTATTTTCAGCCTCCCAAGCACTGGGATTACAGGCATGTACCACCATATCCAGTCTCAATCCTGTCTCAGTGGCCCTGCACTGCCGGGATCAAACCCACCCTCCTCCCCTCATCACTGAGCCTGACTAAGCAGGTGCTTTAATCCCATGAGCTATCTGGCCGGCTCTTTAGCATCATTTTTAATACTGATATTTTCTTGGTCCTGTGAGCTTGATAGGCTCACATATTCATCTGTCCGTCTGAGTGCAGCAATAGTAAGGCTTTCCTGAGAACAGTCCTCCTCCTCCACCACCACCACCCTACAGAAAACAGGCAGGCTAGGCTGGTGTGCTGGCCAGTTCCTGTAATACCAACACTGTGGGAGGCTGGGGCAGGAGGATCACAAGTCCAAGCCACACTTGAGCAACTTAATGACTTATTCCAGACCCTGTCTCAAAATAATAATAATTAAAAAAAAAGAAGTAGAGACATAGTTGAAACCCCAGAACCACCACCACCCCCCTGCTGCCGGTAGACTTTAAACTTCCCTGATACCCTGTCATGCATCTATCCTGAAGAAGGTAATTGAATGATGCTGTTCTGGTTCTGAAGGGCTTTTTTGGTTTTTAACTTTATTTATTTATTTATTTATTTATTTATTTATTTATGTATGTTTTGGCCACCTCAGCTGCCCTGAGGGATCAAACCACAGTCCCTCCAATTTCCTAAGCTTGCCTAAGCAGGTGCTTTAGACCACTGAGCCATCTCACCAGCCCCTGCCTAAAGGTTTTAAGGCAACATACTGGCTCAAAGTTATGAAAGTGGTTTCATTTTTAGCCATGTTCAGTGTGAAGTTTGGATTGTGATAATTATGAGATGTACATAGGAACTCATGCCAACAAAACTAAATCTTTTTTTTTTTAAAGCAAGCAAACTGAATCCTTTTTAATTCTACCCTTTCTACCCAGCTTCTGTCTTGGGCTCAGCTCTCCCTGGCGCACTGGTCTCTGTACACAAGTCAGGGTTAGCCAATGTACAGGCAGGAATCTAATCTGCTGGACTGAAAGGTATCATTGGGGGAGGAAAACAGAAGCCGGGCGAATTAGGATTCCTCATCTCTCATGTAGTTACCTTCATTTAGGTCCGTGTAGCTGAAAATTTACCATTATCATTTTCAGAAAAGTCAAAACTAGCAGGATTTTACCCCAGTAAAACTTAAAAAAAAAAAAAAAAAAAAAAAAAGAATCCAACACAGCAAGTGCAGGGGAAGAAAAGATTCAAGCAGCTATAGGAAACCAGGATTTATTACAGAGCGACAGAAATGCGCATCTAATTTTACAGCTGCTCATAGAGCCAAGACCTGAAAGTGTAAAACTATAGGTGAGATGGGTGGTTGACACTCTGGTTGCTCTGGCTTGCTTGGAGTTCTTGGTGCTGGGACTGAACCAGATCTTGCACATGCTAGGCGAACTCCCTGCCCCTAAGCTGGGCTCCTGACTGTTGGCCTTTTTCCTTTTTTTTTTTAAGGCAGTCTCTTCCACTGTGCAGTTCAGGCTGGCCCAGGCAGGCCTCAAATTTACTCTGATCCTCCTGCCTGAGCCTCCCAGGTGCTGGGATTACAGGCATGCACCTCCACACCTGGCTCTCTCTCTCTCTTTAACAGGACAAAAAAAATCTTGTCTCATTTGAAAGAATACTAAAATAATTTCTAAACAGACATCAGTAGACAATTGCAGGAAATGAATTACATACTTCAGACCAGCCCTACAGGTTCTAGACTGTAAGAAGGAGCCCTGACACCACCCATGTTAGTCACGCTCTACTCCTTCCTCCTGCAGCTCCGCTCTCCACGGTCCTGAGCAATCGCTTCGGACCCCGTGTGGTGGTGATGGTTGGAGGGCTGCTGGTCAGCACTGGGATGGTGGCAGCCTCTTTCTCGAAGACAGTTTACCACATGTACATCACCATTGGGATCATTTCAGGTAAGCCACCCCGGCGAGACAGCAATGGGGAGGGAGGGAACAAGGAGTTAAGTCACACTTTTTCTCTTTAAAGTGAATAATGTCTGAAGGGCTGGCCAGATAGCTCAGCGGACTAAAGCGCCTGCTAAGGCAGACGCAAGGGCCTGGGGTTCAATCCCCAGCGCACATGCCATGTGGCCTTGCCCCCACGTTAGGGCAACTGAGACTGGGTGTGGGGACACACGCCTGTAATCCCAGCACTTGAGAGGCTGAAAACGGGAGGATCACTGTGAGTCCAATCTGTGTAGTGAGACCCTGTAGACCTTGTACTAAATGCTTAAAAAATAAAATAAAGAATATCTGAGATTAGAGGTCTTGAATTGCATAGTGTGAAATCCTCAGGGAGATGGAAACTGTCTCATGTGTCCTAGAGTTTTGTTTTGTCTTTAACAATGGTTATTATATTACATCGTCAAATCTGTTGTCCAGATTAACAGATACAGCTCTGCAAGATTGGACAAATAATTGAATATTCATGCTTGCTTTCAATAAACATTGATTTTTTTGTGTTTTTTAAAAAAATTTATTTTATTTTATTTTATTTTATTTTATTTTATTAAAGAAAGTCACCCCGGCAGGTGAGATAGCTCAGCCGTCTAAAGCACCTGCTTAGGCAAGCTTAAAGAAGCTTAGGCAACCGCAGGGACCACGGTTCAATCCCTGGCACCATATGCTGCACCAGCCCCACCCCCAGGGCAGGCTGAGCCGGCCATAAAAAAAATAATAATAAAAAATAAAAAATAAAAAAGTCACCTTATATACTTTTTTTAAACTTTATTTATTTATTTATTTATTTATTTATTTATTTATTTATATTATGGCTGGCTGTCAAGGGGGTGCCGTGCACTATGCTTGCTCTTGAGAAGACTAAGGAAACATTTCCTTTTCCACCGTTTCCTGCACTGTTGGCTTAGAACCCAGGGCGTCATGCTTGTGGGGCTGAACATTCTGTCCCTTTAAATGGGGCCATGCACACACTGCTCACGGATAGCAGGTGTGTGCTCACTAGATTTGCACACTGGAGATGAAATCCAGGGCCTTGTGCGTGCAAGACAAGTGCCCTACTACCGAGCTATGCCCCAGCACCCCTCTCTCCACCTGACCTCCATTCTTTAAGATTTTCAGATAAGGTCTCAGTAAGTTGTCCAGGCTGTCTTCAAATGTACAAATCCTATATCAGCCTTCTGCGTGTTTGGGATTATAGGTATGCACCACCACACCGGGCAAATACATGTCTTATATAAAAACTATACTCAGGGGCCAGTGAGATAGCCCAGCAGTCTAAAGCACCTGCTTAGGCAAGCTTAGGCAACCGCGGGAACTTTGGTTTGATCCCTGGCACCACATGTTGCACCAGCCCTACCCCCAAGGCAGGCTGAGCTGGTCATAGCATAAATAAGAAAATAAAGTTAAGAAAGAAAGAAGGAAGGAAAGGAAGGAAGGAAGGAAGGAAGAAAGAAAGAAAGAAAGAAAGAAAGAAAGAAAGAAAGAAAGAAAGAAAGAAAGAAAGAAAGAAAGAAAGAAAGAAAACTACACTCATAGTGGGGCATGCTAGTGCTTGTACTCCCAGCACTCGGGAGGCTGAGGCAGGAAGATCACCAGTAGGTAAAAGCCAGCCTGGATTATACAGTGAGTTCAAGGCCAGCCTGAACAACATAGCAAGATCTTGTTTCAAAAAAAGCAACTATGCTCAGGGGCCAGAGAGATAGCTCTGTGGCACAAGTGCTTGCCTGGTAATTGCAAGGTTGTGAGTTTGAACCCCTGTCCCGCAAAGAAAAACAAAACAAAACAAACAAAAAAAAAAAACTATGTTCAGTAATATATTTGTCCATTGTGAATTCTATAAACTTGAAACAGCACAGAGAAGGGAAAAACAAAACAGAAAACAGCTTTTATGCTCCCAGTGCTGTGCGACCGCTGACGCACCTTACCTAGACCCTTTACCAACACTTTTTCCCTGCTACTTGGCCTTGCACAAGGTGCGTACTAGGCTCCTCAGAACAAGAGCCCTCCCCCAAGCGCGCTTTCCGATCCCTGTCAGGGTGTCCTTCTCAGTCTTGTCTTCCTCATCTGCCCACAGGTCTGGGATACTGCTTCAGTTTTCTCCCCACCGTCACCATCCTGTCCCAGTACTTTGACAGAAGACGCTCAGTGATCACTGCGGTTGCTTCCACGGGAGAATGTTTTGCTGTGTTTGCCTTCGCACCAGGTAGGTGGACAGCCGCTGCCCGCGGATGGGCGGGGGGCGGGGAAAGCCCCTCAGGCTTCACGTTTTCTAACAATGCCGATGTGCTTCCCAGCGTATGCACCGTGAACGGTTATTGCCCGCTCTTCTTCAGCACATTTTCAGGGTCTCTCCCTCCTCCTACTCCTACTTTAGGACTTCCAACCATTTCAGTCTACTCCAAGTTTACATACAAGGAAGACACAGAAGGCCTCCTCCATGCTAAGACTTTCATGGATTTAGATTTTTTATGTATTTTTTTTTTTTATGTATTAGGTATAGGATCTCACTACACAGTTCAGACTCACAGTGATCCTCCTGTTTTCAGCCTCCCCAGCGCTGTGATTACTGGCGTGCTCCACTCCACTATTCCCAGTCTCAGCAGCCGGCTCAGTGTGCCCAGGGCAGGACCAGTACAGCATGTGGCGTAGGGATGGAGCCCTAATTCCCGTGCTTGCCCAAGCAGGCATTTAGTCTGCTGAGCTAACTCACCGGCCCTCTTTCTCGGATTTAAATTTTGGCAACAACATCTGTTTTTCAACATGTATCCAGGGATTCGCACAGTAAAGTTGTTAGCTCTGGGTTAGTTCCTTCACAATTGTTAATAGATGAAGGATGAGAAAACTGGAGTGGGACACAGGTAAGCTTGGACGCCTGTAGTATTCTTTTGTTCTCTGCTGTTTCTTTTTCTTTCTTTCTTTTTTAGAGGCTAATTTTATTGTTATTATTTTTTAAGGCCAGCTCAGCTTGCTCTGAGGGCAGGGCTGGTGCAGCATGTGGTGCCAGGGATCAAACTACGGTCCCTGCAGCTGCCTAGGCTTGCCTAAGCAGGTGCTTTAGACGCTGAGCCATCCTGCTGGCCCCTCTCTGCTGTTTCTTGATCAATGCGTCCATGACTGACTTTGGGTCATAGGAGAAATACCTGGGGAGGTGGTTAGCAGTGGCGTAGCAATGCCAGGAGGAGTTCAGGCAGTTTGGAAAGTTGAGTCTGTGCAGGTAAGCACACAGTGAGAAGCAGACAGGCAGAAGCACTTGCTTTGGCACTTTGTGGCCCTGGGAACTGAACCCCAGCCCTTTTTATTTTGAAACAGAATCTCACTGGGGCATATCATTGCCTACACAAGACTCTTGCACTCTCCTCTCTCTCTCTCTCTCTCTCTCTCTCTCTCTCTCTCGGCTCCCAGAGTGCTGGGACCCTAAGCTAGGCCAGCACAGCCAACTGGAGAAAGTCCCTTAGGATCTGTGGGTTTGCATTGTTCCCCACAGGGCAGGAGGTGTGAGGCACCCTCGGCCACATCCTGTGTGCAGCCTCCATGCCATTTTGACAGTAAGCAGAGGGAGGCTGGTCAGTCCATCCTCGGGGAGAAATGAGAGAGATCCAGATCGTTTAATTCCAGGACACTCACAGGAGCTTTTAGAGTCTTGGTTCTGTGCTTATTTAATTCATTGCTCCTTGGGACTGAATGAGTGGCTGTCGAAGGGAGCAGCTCAGAGGTTGGAAATTAGTTTTGTAAAAGGCCAGAGAGCAAATGATGTGGGCTTCGTAGATGGCACAGTCTATGTCACAGCTCCTCAGTTCTGCTGTGGCGGCACAAAAGCACCCATAGGCCACACAGTGAGTGCACATGGCTGGCTTCCTGTTCAGCTTCATTAACAAAATCAGGCAGTAGACCAGCCTTGGCTTGCGGGCCACTGTTCATGACGCCTCGACACAGGTCACAGACTTGGCGTCTTCTGCTTCTCTCTGAGACAAACACCTCCTCCAAAGCTCTTCTGAAGATTTCAGTACAAAAGCACAGATAGAACAGTTATTGTGTACATATTCTCCTTATTAATTCCTAAAAGGCACCAGACTCTTAAAATAAGGGGAGAGTCTGGAATGACAGCTTTTACAATGTCGAGTAAATTTTTACAAAAGCTGTTACTAAGTCTGCTCCTGCGATGTTCTCTGGATGTTGACTCCTGGGTCTCGGGTTCAAAACTGACCTCCGCCATTTTCCTTCACTCCCGCCCCTTCCAGTCATCACAGCGCTCAAGGAGCAGATCGGCTGGAGATACAGCCTGCTCTTCGTAGGGCTGCTGCAGCTGAACATTGTCGTCTGCGGGGCTCTGCTGAGGCCCATCATCATCAGAGCTCCAGAGTCACCGAGAGCCGTTGCCCACGAGAACCGCAAAGAAGTGCAATACATGCTTGAAAATGAGAAAACTCGGACCTCACTGGACTCCATTGACTCAGGAGTAGAGCTAACTACCTCACCGAAAAATGTGCCTAGTCACGCTAACGTGGAGCTGGAGCCCCGAGCTGACCAGCAGGTCCTGGGGAAGACCGGCTCTGCACACGGCGAAAACAAAGTCCCGCTGTTGGACTTCTCCATTCTGAGGGAGAAGAGCTTCATCTGCTACGCACTGTTCGGCCTCTTTGCCACACTGGGATTCTTCGCCCCTTCCCTGTACATCATTCCTCTGGGCATCAGCCTAGGCATTGACCCTGATCGCGCTGCTTTTTTATTATCCACCATGGCGATTGCCGAAGTCTTTGGAAGAATCGGAGCTGGCTTCGTCCTCAACCGGGAGCCCATTCGGAAGATCTACATTGAGCTCATCTGCGTCATCCTGCTGACTGTGTCGCTGTTCGCCTTTACTTTTGCTACTGAATTCTGGGGACTCATGTCCTGTAGCATATTTTTTGGGGTTATGATCGGAACAATAGGGGGGAGCCACATCCCCCTGCTTGCCGAGGATGACGTCGTGGGAATCGAGAAGATGCCCTCAGCGGCTGGTGTCTACGTGTTCATTCAGAGCATCGCGGGGCTGGCAGGACCACCCCTGGCAGGTAATTTATTTATTTTTTTTAATTTTTTTTTATTTTTTATTTTTTTTTAATTTTTGAGACAGGGTCTCACTGTGCAGTTCAGGCTGGCTTTGAGCTCACTTTTGTAGCCCAGGCTGGTCTCGAACTCACAACGATCCTCCTGCCTCAGCCTCCCAAGTGCTGGGATTACAGGCGTGAGCCACCATGCCCAGCTGGCAGGTAATTTAAACACACTGCATACAGATGCGGTCTGCATCCCTAGCGTGCCCATGCAAGTCTAACTTAAAAGCCTAACACCGCTTTTACGCTGCCATAGGATTTTAGGGCTGCTGAGGGCCAGGTCAGGTCACCTGAGCCAATTGTCTTTGATTTAAATATGAGGAGACAGAGGCGGAAGAATTGAAGCCAAAACAGCTATGGCATAATGAATGACTAAACCAGGATCCCAGCCTCTGTGTTGCCAGGTTCCAGTCGCCTCCAGCTTTTTTTTTTTTTTTTTTTTTTTTTTTTTGGCAGAGCCCTTTCGCTTTGTAGTTTAGGCCAGCCTTGTACTAGAACCTTGAAGCGACCCTCCTGCCTCGGGCTCCCAAGTGCCGGGATTCCAGGCAGGTGCTATCATACCTGGCTCCCAGGCCTTGCCTGTCATATTCCTTATCCATCACTAGACAGAAAACCCAGGTCTGATCTTTGTAACCTGTCTGACTTTGGGAAAAATGGAACTAAGAGACTTCTGTAGGTCATTTTCCTTCCTTAGGAAAGGTGTCTAGGAAGTGAGCCCAGCCACATTCTGCGAATACTTACCTGATTAGGACAGCACACTTCTTTGTTAGAAAAGAAATACCTGAAATGAGTACAAACAAAATCGTATAGTTTCTTCCATGACTTAAAAAAGCATTCCCTTTTAAGCTGGGTACAGGGGCCACACCTGTCTTTCCAGCTATGAGGGAGGCTGAAGCATAATGATCCCAAGTCTAGGCCAGTCTGAGCAACTCGGTAAGGCCCCATCTCAAAATAAAAATTTGAAGAGAAGCTGGAAATATAGCTCAGTGGTAGAGCGCTTGGCTAGCATGTGGGTAGCCCTGGATTCAGTCCCTAATACCTAACCAAAAAACAGAGTATTATCTTTTCCAAAAAAATCGCATCAAACCATCCCTTATGGGCTGGGGAGATAGCTGCGGGGCACAAGTGCCTGCCTGGCAAGTGCAAGGTCATGAGTTCAAATCCCGATCCTGGAAAAAAAAAAAAAAAAGAAAACAGTCCCCTATTCCCCTATTTTAGGTTCTTTATTAGGGTAGATCATGAAGAACAGCTAGCAACTTAGTTCTCTCCAGCGCTAAGCCCACTGTGCTATGTGTTTACTTCTCTCTAGTCTCAGATGAAATCTGTGCCTCCAATGTTATTTATTTTTCTTGAAAATTTAGAAAGGTGGACAAACTGAGCAGGTTCCAGACTGGGCAGTTCCACACCTGGGTGAGAGGTCACGTGTAGTAGTGATGTCATTAACGTCACCAACACTTTCCCCCCAGGTCTGCTTGTGGACCAAAGCAAAGTGTACAGCAGAGCCTTCTACTCGTGCGCAACTGGCATGGCTCTGGCTGCTGCATGCCTGGCCTTGGTGAGGCCATGCAAGCAGGGGCTGTGCCAGCATCACCACTCAGTGCCCACACAGCAAGACAGCCACCGGGGGAAGGCGCTGCAGGACATCCCCGAGGACTTCCTGGAGATGGACCTTGGGAAGATCGATCCCAGGGTTCATGCGACAGTAGAGCCAGTGTGATGCATTTTCACGCAGCGGCAATTGCTGCACTGGCTGGAAACAGGGCCCCAGGGACATGGGGGGCACAGGAGCTAACCACCAAGCTCCACTTTCAAAGGGAATGTATTATGAACAGCACCACCAACACCCTTTTTCCTTCTTGCTCTTATTTTTCTTTTTTATCGTTGAAGCCAAAATGAAAACCACCATCTATGTAAGTCCGACTCTATTTGGTAGCAATACAAAGATACATAGAAGGACTCTGTGGTTCACATTCCATGATCAAAATAGTGACAAGACTTTGCAAAGTGGTTTTGGGAGCACGCTCCCACGTGAGTAAATCCTACTTGAGAACAAAAAATGACGTCTAGCCTACAGTCACTGAAATGAAATTGGCCACTTCCAAAACAAAATATCTCCATTGAAAAAAAATTATTTTCAGAAATAGGAGTAAAGTTTTTAATTAAAAAAATACTGAGTTTCCATTCATAGGTGACAGCCTCTGAATTTTCCAAATATTGCATGACATTTTATGAAGTATACCATAGTTTAAGACCAAACATTTGAGTAATAAGCAAAAATCTTAACAGCATATGTAACTTGACTTTCATAAATGTGAAGATTCCCACTGCTTTTTACGGCCAGTCATCACCAGAAGTCTTTCAATACAGAATACACTAAAGTACATTTTAAAATGTGTTTCCTGTTGCTTTTTGTTCTTCAGAAATACGTGATTGTAATGTCCATAATTTAAAGCACTATTTATTATTAAGTTATTCTAGGGTAATTGCAGTAATCAAAAGAAATGAAAAGGAATCTGAGACATGCATGGCATTTTTACCTCCTTCTTGCAATCCTTTACACGTCTCCAAGGGCAGATTCTTCTCCTGAACAAGGCCCATGCATGATGCCTTCTCAGTTTGACTAAAGGCAATGTGTACCACTTACCGGGTGGGAAAATAACGGATAGCAATCACCTTAGCTTTGAAAATCATGTGCTTATTATTAGCTAAGTATACTTGAGGATCTTACTGGAGCACAATTCTAATTTGCTCACTGGGTTAAAGCATTTCTGATTTTGAAAGTAATCGTCACTGTTGAAGTCTTTCTGTATTTGATTTGGGGGTAGCACAGGCGTGTCACTGTCACAGGCTACCGGTTGCAATTTACCCCGGACATAGAACCTGACTTGATCTACGCTGCCATAGGTTCAGGTCACTGTTTTGGAGTTACACTCTGTGTGTAGTACTTCTCATGTTAGCTGTTTTCTGTAAAGGGGATGAGGGGTGAGCTGTGTCCTTGCCTGTCTTACTGAATCTCACCTTACGGGTGACGGTCAGTGCGTGCTGCTCCATCTTTACTCAACTTTACTGTTAATTTAAGACAACTCAGGGGGAAAAAAATAAATAAATAACAAGCCTAGTTTGGTTCCAGGTCAACACAAGCTTGAATCTTTCTCTGCACTGAAAGGAAAGTGGCATAGTTCATCACTACTGGCTATGTGTTGGAGAGCATTTTATCAGTCATAGAGATAGGACAATCTGTAACCTCTGGGGCAGGTGCAGGAGGAAATGACAAAGTGTCTGGCTGACACACCTGAAACAAGGTAGGCCCGCAAGTGTCCGTCGCCGCTTGGAGAGAGCCTCCAGCCGAAGGAGCTTTGCACACTTATACCACTTCAGCACTTTATGGGATATTTTGTACTATGAATGTTCAATGCAATTTAGTATTTATAACTGATTTCTGAGAGATCTGCTCTACGTCCATTCTGTTAACTGCATGAGAAAAAATGTATGCCAATTTCAATATGTTAATAACGGACTTTAAATGTTTGGAAGAAAATAAAAATGAGATTGCTGATTTGTTTCTGTATTAGTGACATTCTGGTACTTCTAGATTTGCAATAAATTTATGGCTTTTTCTATAAAGAGACTTAGTTTTGTCTATGCTGTACTTTTTCCTTAGAGCATTCATTCTCTGATTCAGTTAAAGCTATAAAAACTGCAGTAAATTCATCTTACATAAATACTTTTTAAAGACTGTTCTGCAAAAACTTCTTAGCTCTACTCTAGACATAGTGTCTCGAAGAGGCATCTGCCAACCTTGTCCCTGAACACAGAATCATGTTGCCCTCAGCGCTTCCTCTCGCTTGTCGGCAGAGACAGAACGCCTGCGCCCACAGCGTGCCGGAAGAAGGTGCCATCTTAGCTCAAGGTTTACAGAGGCTTCAGCATGCAGTCGCTGGCCCAAGGTAGGGTGGCAGTGGCGCAAAGGGCTGGCAAAGAAACTCTTCACCTGGTGGCAGCCAGGGAGCCACAGAAAAGGGGAGGAGCCACAGAGGGAAATGAGCCCTCGCAGCAACTCCATGGCCTTTGACCAGAACTTGCCTCAAACAGGCCAGCTGCCCTGCCTGCTCTGCCACCTTCCAAAAGCACCAACTCGGGGCCCAGAGGGGCCACTTCATCACCTTCCTTAACGCTTCCTACAAATGACTGAAAGAAAGCACCTAAGAAGGGCCTGCGGTATAGCTCAGCGGATTAAGGCCTTGAAGCGCAGGGCCCAGGGTTCGGTTCCTGGTCCTGCCTGCCACATGGGCCCACTCTCCAGTGCACTGAGC
>PVJA010019350.1:0-38560 GCA_004027025.1 Myocastor coypus | reverse complement strand
GTTAACTTACATTCTCAACCCTCCAGCAGAAAAGCTTTGTGATACTATTACTCTATAACATAGGTACTGGGCTTATCATCACTGGCTTTCTGAGTATCAAATATCTTTGACTTAGCTTGGAAATGATATTTTCTGACCATCATTGATATTCTGATAACTTTCCATACAATGTGATATAAGCAGTTACACAATTTTGACATAGATATTTGGAAATTCAAGGAGATACAAAATTGTAGCCTGTCAAGAATATGGTTTTTGGCCCAGTCTCTTATTTTCAAGTACTACTCTTGAGAGAATGACAGTAACTGAGTTTACACCAGGAGCAGTACATATCAAAAAGACAAGAGTGACATGTATTCCAAACATAATTTTAGCGTTACATGCCGGCTCAGCCCGTCCGAGGGCAGGCTGGCGCAGCATGTGGTGCCAGGGATTGAACCGCGGTCCCTGAAGCCACCCAAGCTTTCCCAAGCAGGCACTTTAGACCATTGAGCCATCCTGCTGGGCCTGCTTTCATTTTCATAATTCTTACACGTAGTACTATAATGTGTAGCAGAACATAAAAACTATAGTTCAATTGTCATTATCAAAATTTTCACATTTAATAATAATGACAAAAAATCTGACCTAATTGTGTAAGTGAAAACAATCTCATTATGCATGTGAACATATGGGTAAGCAAAAACATGTTTTTTTGAGTTTTAGTGACAAAATGTGTGTGTTCTATAGTCCAATTTTGACAGTCTGAGAAGACAGATCTGTCTTGTTTAAAACCTGTTGTGCATTTTCCACTCATTTTCCCCCATTTCCCTTGATAGTTCAGTCTTCCATTGGTCCCAGAGTTTGTTTCTATTAGGTACCCAGGACAACCACCAACCAGGGACCAATTTAAATCATATTTTTAGAATCTTTACCATATTATTTTGTTGTTTACAGTACAGTCATATTCATAGCAGTGTAGAAAGAAAATGTACATTGTATATAATATTGTCTGGCATCTTTACTTACTACAAATTGGTATATCCATTAATAACCTTACACATGATGTATGTGTTTAAAATGTTTTGCATTATGGAGAAATATTTGATGAGTTATACAGCTGTTCTAGAAAAATGAGTGTAGAGTTTTTGGATGGGCTAGAACATTATGATTACTTCTAACAGTTATAATAATGGAATACAGGCTGTGCCATTTTATAGAAATCGTGTCTTTTTATGAGATGGTGTGGTTCATTCAGACAGGGGACAGGATGTGTCACAACATGGAACTCTAATCTTGGATTCAGAATCACTATAGGCAATTCACCTAAATTTTCAAAGCTTGAGCTTCTTCATTTTAAAAAATAAACACAGTATGTAGTCTACCTTACTTAGTTATCAAGAGGCTTAACAGAAATCAATATGTGAATGTGTTTGCATTTATATTATATATATATATGTACATAAAATCATTATGTAAATTTGATTCATGACAGAGCATTAAGCATCAGGAAAGGAAGATGGACTATGAGTATAAAGAGTTAAAACAACCAGAAGTCCACACAGGAGAAATGAGGAGATCATCCTAGGTTATCTTAATTACTGTAGTTGAAACAGTGTCTTGAAGGCCAGGGATTTGGCTGAGTGGCACAAGTGCCTTCCTGGCAAGTGCAATGTCTTGGGTTCGATTCAAAAAATGAGCAAACAGCCTGAGACCTCTGCACTGCACGGGAGAGACTTCCTGCTCCACGCAGCCCTCAGACCGACCTCCTCATCCTCGGCCCCATCCACCCAGGACGCGCCACGTGGGAGAGAATTCCTGTTTCACACGGCCCACCAGACCAACCTTCTGATCCTCTGACCCCATCTGTCCCAGGTACATCAAAGGGAATCAGACAGAACTTAAGTGAACTAAATTAAATACAAACTCCCAATTTAATATCTGCTTAGCTACAGAGGCATAAGGATTGCTCTTATTGTGTAAAATTCAAACTTATTACAAAAGCTTTGCAAATGCTAAATATCACTACCCACTATTAGCGTTCTTAACTGTAGTTCTGCAAATACAAAACTATAACTGCCTTAACCATATAATTTCTTTTGGGTAAGAATTACACTAACGGTATAATTGCACCAAGCTCTACACCAAAGGTCAGATGACAGTGCTATAAACAATGACAAAGACAAAGAACAACATTCAATCTCCAGCCCCGAGCCCACCCAGAACAAATACAGGAGACACTAACATAGAAAAAAATGGGAATCACACAGCTGAAATCTCTGAACTAATAGTGTCTGAAATAAAGAAATAACTGCAGAAAGGTATAGAGGAAATCAGATCAGAAATAATCTCTGAAGAAAAAAGGAAAACTCTGAATTAATAGCATCTAAAGTAAAGAAACAACTGCAGCATGGTATAGAGGAAATCAGTTCAGAAATAATCTCCAAAGTAAAAAAAAGAAATCTCTGAATTAACAGCATCTGAATTAAAGAGACAACTGTGGAATGGTAGCAAGGAAATCGATCAGAAATAATTTCTGAAGCAAAAAAGAAAGGATACCCATAATGAAAGAATTAATAACTGCTTCTGAAGAAGATACTGATAAAAAATTAGAGAAGACTAGAAAAACAATGGACTCCTTGAATGAACAATATAGGAAAGAAACACATCTCATGAAACAGACTCAAAGAGATACACAAGAACTTAAAACCTCAATGAGGAGTTGGGAAAGCCGTCTGAATGAAAGTGAAGATAAGAGTTTCAGATCTTGAAGACACCGTAGCAGATAGTGAAAAGGTAATAAAGGATTTCTTAAAAATAACTAGGATGCAGGAAAACATAATTCAACATCTACAAGATGATGCAAAGATGAACAATGTGAGATTAATGGGCATCAATGAGAAAAGAGTTAACACAAATGATACAAAAAGAATATGAGTGGAAGTAGTAGCACAAAACTTCCAAAATATGGAGAAACAATGTGGCATTCAAGTGACTGAAGCATATAGAACTCCAAATAACATCAACTCAATTAAAAACACAGCCAGGTATATAATAGTCAAGATTCCAGAAATCCAGCACAAGAATAACATATTAAAAGCCACTAGAGAAAAGAAACAGATTAAATTTAAAGAAAAACCAATCACAATAATGGCATACTTATTTTCACAAGCCATGAAGTCAAGAAGAGCATGGAGCAGAGTTCTTCAAGTCATTCATGAAAACAAATTCCAGCCCAGACTGCTATACTGTGCAAAACTCACTTTCAAGTTTGATGGAGAAGTAAAATACTTCCATGGCAAAGAAAAACTAAAGAAGTTCATAATGACAAAGCCAATCCTACACTAGAAAGAAGGTATTCTAGAGGGGGACCAAAATGACTAGAGAAATCCACAAATGAGAATGGAAAGAACCCACCCAACAAGGCAAACAATTAAACACAGGAGATAAAGGAGTAACCAGCAGCAGGTAAATGACATGGAAAGTATAAATCAATACATCTCATTATAACCATCAAAGAAAATGGTCTCAATTCACCAATTAAAATAAATAGACTGGCACAGTGGGTTAGGAAGGAAAATCCAACAATATCCTCTGTACAAGAAACACAATTAACTTATAAAGAAATCCATAGACTAAAAGTCAAAGGATAGAAAAAAAAAATACTACGTGCCCCAGCACCTCAGAAATGAGTAGGGGTAGAAATCCTATTCTTAGACAGTCTCAACTTCAAATCAAGAATTATCAAATGAGATAAAGAAGCCACTACATACTGGTTAGGAGAAAAATTCAAGAGGAAGACATAACACTCATAAATATGTATGCACCCAACACAGGTGCACCCATCTATATAAGACAAATTTTAATGGACATGAAAATTCTAATATCCAATACTACAATCCTAATAGGAGACCTTACCCCCCCCCCCCGAAAAGATAGGTCAAACAGACAAAAAGTTAGCAAAGAAATAACAGAAGTGAACCAGTACTTGGAACAAATGGACTTAATGGACAAATACAGAGTGTACCACCTAGCCATTTCTGAATACACATTTTTTTCAGTTGCACATGGGACATTTTCTAAAATAGATGACATACTTGTCCATAGTTTGTGCTTATGTATATGCAAGAAAACAGAAATTACCCCATGCATATTATCTGGCCACAGTGCAATGATACTGGCAATAAATGACAAAAGAAACAACAAAAAAAAAAAACCCATAAACACATGGAAATTAAACAGCACTCTCTTCAGCAACCAATGGGTTACAGATGAAATTAAACAAGAAATTAAACAATATTTATAATTTCATGAAAATTCAAACAACCTACCAGAATTTATGGGATGCGATGAAAGCTGTTCTTAGAGGGAAATTTATAGCTCTGAACTCACACATTAAGAAAACCAAATGGGAACAGATAAATACTCTAATGCTGCTCCTCAACTGTCTAGAAAAGGAAGAGCAAACCAAACCCAAAGCCCAAAAAGATGGGAGGAAATTATAAAGATTAGAACAGAATTAATTCAGTTGAAATGAAGAAAACAATACAAGAATTAATGAATCAAAAAGCTGGTTCTTTGAAAATAAATAAACTTGATAAGCCCCTAGCTAACCTTATCAAAAAGAGGAAAGAAGAATCTCAAATTCAAGCAATAAGGTATGCAAAGGGCAAAATTACCACAGACCCAGTGGAGATTTAGATCATTAATAGCTACTTTGACAATCTTTACTCTCACAGAGTTGAAGACACAGATGGAAAAGTGCAAATTACCAAAACTTAATCAAGAAGATATAAGAATGGTCAATAACCCAATAAAGCCAATGAAATACAAAATATAATAAAAACCTACTAACAAAGAAAAGTCCAGGTCCTGATGGATTCACTGCTGAATTCTATAAGAAATTTATAGAAGATATAATTCTAATACTCCTCAAACTCTTTGATGAGATTGAAATGGAAACAATCCCCCCAAAATCATTCCTGGAAGCAAGTATTATATTGATACTCAAACCAGAAAAGGATGTAACTAAAAAAGAGAACTATATACCAAACTCTCTCATGAACTTAGAGACAACAATCCTCAATAAAATCATCGCAAATAGAATACAGTAAATCATTAAGAAGATAATATACCATGACCATGTAGGATTCATCACAGGGATGCAAAGATGGCTTAATATACACAAATCTATAAATGTAATACACTATATCAATAGCGCTAAATCAAAAAAACAACATCTCAATTGATGCAGAAAAAACTTTCAACAAAGTCCAACACTCATTCATGTTCAAAGTCCTACAGCAAACTAGAATAGATGGCCTCTACCTCATTCTGATAAAAGCCATCTATGACAATCCAATGGCTAACATAATTTTTTTTTTTTTGGCAGGACCTGGGTTCAAACTCATGACCTTGCACTTGCCAGGCAGGCACTTGTGCCACAGAGCTATCACCCTGGCCCCTGGATAACATAATTCTAAATGGGAAAAAACTGAAGTCTTTTACTTTCAGATCTGGCATCAGACAAGGATGTCCTCTATCATCACTCCTATTCAATCTAGTTCTGGAATCATGAGCTACAGCCATTAGACAAGAGAGAGAAATAAAAGGAATAACAATAGGAAAAGAAGAAGTTGAACTATCACTGTTTGCAGATGACATGATACTTCACTTAGAAAACCCAAAAACACTCCATTAGGAAGCTATTTGAATTAATCTGCAAATTCAGTAGCATAGCGGGTACAAAGTCAATACCCAAAAGTCAGTAGCATTCCTCTACACAGATAATAAAAACACTGAGAGGGGAATTAGAGAAACAATATCCTTTACAATAGCACCATGGAGAATGAAGTACCTAGGAATTAATCTAACTAAAGAAGGAAAAGACCTATTCAATGAAAACTAAATTATTCTGAAAAAAAGAGATAATAGAAGATTATCAGAAGATGGAAAAATATGCTGTTCTCCTGGATAGGAAGAACCAGCACTGTCAAAATAGCCATACTCCCAAAATACGACCAACAGACCTGGAGAAATTCCTAAAATTTATTTGAAATTAGAAGAAACCTAGAATGGGAAAGGCAATCCTGGGGAACAAAGACAAGGCAGGAAGCACTACAATTCCTGACTTAAAACTATACTACAGCCGGGCATGGTGGCGCACGCCTGTAATCCCAGCACTTGAGAGGCTGAGGCAGGAGGATTGGTGTGAGTTCGAGACCAGCCTGGGCTACAAAAGTGAGCCCAAGGCCAGCCTGAACTGCATAGTGAGACCCTGCCTCAAAAAGACAAAACAAACAAACAAACAAACAAACAAAAAAACCTATACTACAAAGCTACTGTGATAATATCAGCATGGTATTGGCAAAATATAGATCTGAAGATCAGTGGAATATATTGGAAGATACAGAAGCAAATGCAAACACATTACATTCAGTCACCTTACCTTCAATAAAGGGGCCAAACATATGTACTGGAAGAAAGACAGCCTCTTTAACAAATGGTGCTGGAAAAACTGTATCTCTACAAGCCGAAAACTAAAATTTGACTTAGGTCTATCATTATCCACTAAATTAAGGTCAAAATGGATTAAAGATCTAAATATTAAAGCAGAAACATTAAATCTAGAAGAGAAAGTAGTAGTACTAAATCTTGAAGACATTAGGGTAAGCAAGCAGTCCATGGATAAAATCAAACTGTACATGTAATACTTGAAAGGATTAACAACTGGGACCTCCTCTTACTGAGAAGCTTTTGGGCCCTCAAGAGAAATTATCAACAAAGTGAAAAGAGAAACCACAAATTCTGAAAAAAAAATTTAACTAGTAAGTACTCAGACAAAGGTTTCTATCTAGAATTTATAAAGAACTAAAAACATTAGGGTCCAAAAATTTAAAGACCTAGTGTACAAATGTGCATCCGAGATGAACATACCCTGAAAACATCATACCATAGTGATATTTGTGCACCTATGTTCATAGCAGCACAATTTGTGATAGCCAAATCTTGGAAACAACCAAAAATGCCTGTCATCTGCAGAATGGTTGAAAAAGATGTGGTGTTTTTATACAATGGAATATTAGCTACAAGGAATGACAAATTCAAAGCCTTCATATAAGTGGACGTATCTTGAACATATACTCATATGTTAAATAAACCAGACCTACATGTGTAAATATCATAGTCTCCCTAATATAAGCACTGAAAAGAAGAAGTAAAAATGGTAAGTGAGAATTTAAGGATAAAACAATGAAAAGCGAGATAGGAGAAAAATTAGGAAACATAGCATAGACAAAGCCATGAACTTATATACAAAAGATGGTTAAGACAATGGTCCTAAAAGTTCTTCAACAGGTTTTTGAAACTAGCAGGTAATTGATAGAATTTACACCCTGACTAACTATATATACTGATATTTGTGAACTAAGCAAATACACTGAGGATAGCAATGTGTAATACTAAAACCATTATTGGAATACCTTTCATTCTGGTCTTCTAATTATGCAGGGCTTCTAATGTCATATCAGTTATTGTTATACTCTCAAGTAAATGTTTGCTTGAAAGACAGACAGACAGACAGACAGACAGACAGACAGACAGAAAGGGAATAAAATATGAGACAAGGAAAAAAAGGCCATAGAAGTGTAACACTACGATTTTATAAATGGTTAAGTTCAAAAATATCTGTGTAACAATGTGTAATGGTTCTTTTTTTAAACTTTCTATAGGGATTTTAAAGTTTAGAATACCAACAATTGATGGAAAATATGTTTCATGTTATGTTTAAGGTGCTTGATATTCAGAAAGAAAGTGATGTTAAGCTCAAGTACCTAAATTATAGGGAAGAATATCATTAAACTTCTCTTCCGGATGGTTAACAACTTAAGTTGGCAGTCCGAATAATTAGAGAAAAAGAAGGGATACATGTATAGTCAATAATCCGGGCGTGGTGGTGCATGCCTGTAATCCCAGCACTTGGGAGGCTGAGGCAGGAGGATTGGTGCAAGTTCGAGACCAGCCTGAGCTACAAAAGTGAGCTCACGGCCAGCCTGAACAGCATAGTGAGACCCTGTCTCAAAAAAGACAGAAAAAAAAACAAAACAAAACACAAGTATAGTCAATATTTTGGCTCTAGCTCTTCAAGGTCAGTGAGAACACAGGACATAAAAGAACCTGTATTGTAACAGCGTATAGCTCAGTTGAGTCCCAAATTTCCTGTTAAAGGAGATTATGGGACCGCAGAGGAAAGTGATCACTGATGTACAGTGTTCCTAAGGAGAGTCACCTAGAGAGAAAACATTCTCTTGGGCTTCCACAAAGAGTAAAATGGTCAAGCAATAGCTGTGATTCATCCAAATGACTGACACTGACAAAAGTTTTGCAAACCACAATACATGGTTTCAGGGTAAACCCTGAGAGGACCTGATTGAATTTGTCATATACAAAGGTTACATATTTTTTGTAACATAGGTCTTGCTTTATGGCCCAGTGGGATGGCTCAGTGGTCTAAAGCGTCTGCTTGGGAAAACTTGGGCAGCTTCAGGGGCTGTGGTTCAATCCCCGGCATCACATGCTGCACCAGCCCTGTTCTCAGGGCAGGCTGAGCCGGCCATTAAAAAAATGAGTGAATAAACAAAGATTCTGAAACAAGAAAAAAAAAAAATTATCTTGGTCTTAACCATCCAGCAGGAAAGTCTAACCACAAGGTATAAGAAGGAAAGTCATATTAACATGCTGAGTTGTAAAAGGCTCAAATCAACAGCCTCCAATAACACCAGATGAGCTGATAATCCACCACTGTTAAGGACTATTAGACTATATATACAGCTACTTTCTGTTTGTGCAATGAAAAGAAAGATCTGTACTAAGGATGTTTAGACAAGAAATCATGTCTGCATCTTGTACTCTGAACAACTACGACAAAGACAACATTATTTAATGTATCAACTATTGTAAAAAATAATAATAAAAAAAGAACAAACAAAATCAAAGCGCTCTGTCTTGAAATCAGATAGTGGTGATTCTCTAAGTTTATTCTTTTTTTTTCTAAAGTTGTTTCAATTGATCTGGGTTATTTGAAGGAGAATTCCATAGGAATTTCAGAAGGACCTTGTCAATATCTATTTTCAGAAAGCAGCTTATATTTTAATTTTGATTGCAGACATCTATAGATGAATAAGGAGAAAATGACATTTTATCAATATTGAACTTACCAACTTATGCTTAACATAACATTTCCCATTTCTTTAGGTTTTCAATTTCTGTCATCAATGTTTCATAGTTTTTAGTATGGACATCCTGTATACTTTTTATCAAATGAACTGTCCTTCATATTTTCTTAAGGCTATTATAAGTGATATTACTTTTTAAAATTTCAATTGCACATTGTTTATTGTTCAGTATATAGAAATACTATTGTTTTCTATTTGAATCCTTTATGCTGCAGCTTTGTTACTTGCTATTCTTATTCAGTGGGGTAGAGAGATAGCTCAATGGGATGAGCACCTGCCCTGCAAATGCAAGGTTCTGAGTTCAATCCCTGGTACAAAAAAAGAAAGAAGGTATACACTTAAAATGTATATTCTCTAATATTACTTCTATAGAGCTTGCTTCAATAAAACATAGATGAAGTCGAAAAAACCTACATTTTTAATGAGTAGTCAGAATGCTTCTGATGCAATCTCTACAGATGTTAGTTTGAGAAACATCTGAAAATTGTTAGCTATATTAACTTCACTGTCTCAGCACACCCCAGGGGCCTGAAGTAGTGTTTAAATACAGTATCAGTCATAGAGAGAAAATAGGTAATATTATAGAAATGACAGTTTGCATATGGCAAAGTCAGTTTACTCAATCCATTCTTCCATCCCAAATAGAAAAGTAAAAAAATCAGATTAAAACATGCTAAATACACATTTAAAATTTTTACATAGGCTCCAAATGAAAGGAGGAAAACATCAGGTATTAGAAATAAAAATAGAATTTTGTTAGCATAATAAACTACATGATAACCCAAAGAAGGCCCAGAAACTTGTCTAGTGGCTCTAGTTTTAATCTTACGTATAGAAAGGGCATAAGGCCTGTTCTCAACTGGGAATGGATCATTAAACTTAGATCTTTGCACAAATCCAAGACTGGAAACTCTCCAGCTTTCCAAAAAGAAAACTAGGAAAACTCTACCTGTTGGCCTAGGAAAGTAGAAACCAAGTTCAATTTCTGACTAGTACTCTGAATGAGGAAAACAGGCTCTTAGAAGAACTCAAAAGTCCCAAGTACTGGCTTGTAATCCAAATGTTCACTGTCTGATAAAAGAATCAAAGGATCTGAGAAAATAGAAAACGTAGTACCTTTAGCAGAACACGTAAAATATTATACTTCTTTGAGGAATTATTTTCATAATCTTGTACCTCTAATAAAAATGAGTTTATAATATAAACATTTCAAACCATTCAAAGAAACAAGCATTATTAGAAAAACTGTTCATAAGTATGAATTAGTATTGCTAGTTTTTGTGATAATAGAAAACGTTTACAGAAACTCTAGTATAGTATTTATAAAGTCTTTGAAGGAATAAATGAAAAAGTAAAAACCATAGTCATGGAAGAAAATATTGAAATAGTAAATACAATTTCTAAAAGCAAAAACAATTTCCAGAAATAACAATGGATGAATAATCAAGGAGTAGACACAGCTGAAGAAAGAATTGGTCTAAGGAATTTTTTTAATACCTTAGAAAAATAGACAAAATCCTTCAAAAATACACAAGGAGATTAGAAATGTAAAGCAGTTATGAGACGGTCGTTCTGGAGGGAAGACATCAGAAAGAAAATTTAGATAGTGAGAGCATATTAGTCACTTTTTTATTGGCATGAAAAAATATCTGATAAAAACAACTTGGAGGAGGAAAGATTTATTTGGGCTCATGGCTTCAGAAATTTCAGTTCAAGGTGGGGTGGTTCCACTGCTATGGACCTGAAGTAAAACAGAATATCATGGCAGAAAGAGGTGACAGCAAACTATTTGCCTCGTAGCAGCTGAGGAGCAGGGTTAGGTGGAAACAGTCAGGGAAGAAGGGGCTAGGGAAAGACATAGTCCCCAGGGTCATGGCCCCTCACCTACTCCCTTCAACAAGGCCCCAAACTCCCGTGTTTCCGTTGCTTCCCAGTGGTACCAGCAGATTATGACCACATCAATGGATCAACCGACGGATGAAGTAACACGCTTCATGATTCAGTCACCTCCCCAAAGCTCCACCTCTAACCATGTGACTTGCGGGGAGGAACATGTTAGACCTAAACCATGAGAGAAGAAAACATTGAAGGGATATTCGCTGCACATTTTTTAGGCTTGATGAACAATTTTTAATTTGAAGAAGAATATCAAATAGTAGGCAGAATAGAAAGGCAAACCTATCAGTGAAACTGTAGAATGTCAAAGCATGAAGTAATGTTTATGTATGTATGTATGCATGTATGTATGTATTTGATTGATTGTATTTTTTTTTACTACAGGGTCTACAGGGTCTCACAGCATAGATTGGATTCGTAGTGACCCACCTGTGTTCAGCCTCCCAAGAGCTGGGATTACAGGTGTGCACCACAATGCCCAGTCTCAGTCGCCATCTCAGTGCACTTCAGGGGTGGGCATGAAGTAGTGTTGAAATACAGTATGATTGAGAAAAAACAGGTAATATTAAAGAAATGACAGTTTGCAGCAGTTTTCTTATGAAAATAGTTCTGGCCACTGTCTACATAGAGAGAGCAAGCAGCCACAGGGAGAGGCCACAGCAGAGGTTCCAGCCAGCAGCTCAGGTGAGGACCCTGCCAAGGGCCAGAATAAATTGCTGAGGTGTAGGGGGAAAGAGCGCTGTAAATTGCCATCAGCCTCCCTCCCCCAGCTGACACCATGTGGAGAAATGAGGACCCACATTTGCTGAGCCTGGACCAAACTGCTGATCTTAGAGCCTAGTAAATGATTGCTAAGTGGTTTAAGCTGCTAAATTTAGGGAGGTCTGTTATGCGAAACAGACAAAGGGCACAGGCGACAAAGAAATCAGGGATTATATTTGGCTCACATATCAAGGACGTTGAGAGATATGTCTTTTTGGAAGGATATGATTTAGCAGATTAGGGCATGATAACAGTGATGAGAATGACGATTTGATAAGGGTGAAGGAAAATGAATATTGCGCTAATAACGACTCTGAGTTGGACAATTGCAATAATTAATACACTGCATATTATTGTCTTCATAGTAGTTTTTCAGAGTATAAGATGCAGACATGATATCTTGTCTAAACGCTATCAGCACAAATCTTTCTTCTCACTGAACTAAGAGAAAGTAGCTGCATAGCTATCCTATTTTGTATATAGATATATAATATATAATATATAATATATAATATATAATATATAATATATAATATATAATATATAATATATAATATATAATATATAATATATATAATATATATAATATATAATATATATAATATATATATATATTTTTTTTCACTACAAAATGGTCCTTCATGTATATACCCCTCTTTCATTTTGTTTTGTCAGAGATAGGTGTTCCATTGCCATTCAAATATTGTAGGACTGTTAATTCAACTAACCTTTTTTTTTTTTTTTTTTTTTGTCTTTTTGAGACAGGGTCTTGCTATGCAGTTCAGGCTGGTCTTGGGCTCACTTTTGTGGCCCAGGCTGGTCTCAAACTTGCACCAATCCTCCTGGCTCAGCCTCCCAAGTGCTGGGATTACAGGCGTGAGCCACCACACCCAGCTAAATTAACCTGTTTTGACACTGTCTCATTGTTATTTCTTTCTCACTAAAATCAATAAAAGTAAAAATCAAAAAATAAAATTTATTACATTAAAAACCACAGCGCCTTAAGCTGTCTGGTAGTATTCCCCCTCATTTGAGATGCACTTGACCTCTCGCTTCCCAGTTCTGAAGCAGCTTCTGGAAGGCTCTTTAGCTGGGCTGCCTTGGCTGCCTTGACGTCATGCATGGAAGGGGAAGATATGGAAGTCACACAGTGCAAGTTCCTGAGATCCCAGGCTGCCTGAGAACACACCGCGGTGCCTTTGTGAATCTGCAATGGCATTCATCATATATCTTACCACAACTGCACCTTCTAAAGACACTCATGATAGATGACTTTCAGAAGAGTTCCAGGATGCAGGAAGCACAATGAGACGAGTGTGCTGGAGATAAGGGAAAGTCTTTGGAAAGGGGTAAATGCTAGTGTGTCTTTTACTCCAACAATTTTTTAAATTAAAAAAATAACTACTCCTGGGGCCCGGTGGGATGGCTCAGTGGTCTAAAGCGCCTGCTTGGGAAAGCTTGGGAGGCTTCAGAGACCGCGGTTCGATCCCCGGCACCACAGGCTGTGCCAGCCCTGCCCTCGGGGCGGACTGAACCAGCCATAAAAATGAGTGAATAAACAAACAAAGGTTCTGAAACAAGAAAAAAATAAATAAATAAAATAAAAAATTCTTAAAAAAATAAAATACAATAAAATAAAATAAAAAATAACTACTCTGAGTTAACAAACCTACAATAGTATCTACCAAGATTTTTTAAAATGTATTTGATATAAACTTTCACTGCACAGTTCAGACTTGTGATCCTTCTGTTTTTAGCCTCCCTAGCACTGGGATTACAGGTGTGCACCACACACGGTCTCTGTGGCTGGCTCAGTGCTCCTGTGGGTGGGGCTGGCAAGGCAGGTGGTACACAGAAGCAAACCCTGGTCTCTACACTTTCCTAAGCAGGCACTTAGTCTGCTGAGCTATCTCACTGCTTCTTTACTGTGAGTTGTAATAAGTGATGAAGCTAGTCTTTCATATTTTTTTTCTGAATTTCCTAGACAATCCTAGTTCATTTACTTATCCCATGAAAATTTTGGGATTAATCAACTGATTTAAAAGTTGTCATTATTACTGAGAATGCATCGGACTTACCAAACAACTCAAACAACTGATGACTTTGACCTTCATGTTACAAAATATAAATATACTTGCTACTTGTGCAAGTATTCTTAGATTTGGCCTTTATATAAATAGACATTATATTATACTCAACATTTAAAGTATTGCATGATTGGAAATATAAGTAATTTATATTTTGTTTTTTAAATTTCATAACCTCTCAGTTGGCAATGAAATAGCTGAGGAAGAAACAATTTCTTACTCATGAAACTAAGAAACTTCATTTTATTATTAGGATGCTATAGAAGAATTTTGAGAAAGAAAATCCACCTATCTATGCAATATTACTTATTGCTCTAAACACTCATTTTTTGTTTTATTTTGTTGTCTTTTTGAGACAGGCTCTCACTATGCAGTTCTGGCTGGCCTTGAGCTCACTCTTGTAGCCCAGGCTGGTCTCAAACTCACCCGGATCCTCCTGCCTCAGCCTCCCAAGTGATTATAGGCATGTGCCAGCAGGCCTGGCTTCTTCAAGTATTTTTAATAATTGAGGTTATCTAGTTTTCCTAAATGTAGTTTAATCTTTCTCCTTTAATTGAGTTAAGATAAAAATCAGTAGAACTGTTCTAAAAATTCAGATGTTTTCTTCTTACAGTGTACCAAATGAAGAATGGATAGCGAGGCTTCACGTTGAGTAGCTCATGAAAGGAAGCAGAAGTTTCTGGAATCATTGTCAGCACACTGCTGCTCTACATCTGACTCTGCAGTACTCAGTGATGTCTAGCAAGACACGTCAGTTTATTTTTTTATTTTTTTATGTATTTAGTACAGGGTCCACAGGGTCTACAGTGTCTCACTACACAATTTGGACTTGTAGTGACCCTACTGTTTTCAGCCTCCCAAGTGCTGGGATTACAGGCACATGCCACCACGCCCAGTCACATTCACTGTTTCAGTGTACTCTGGGGGTGGGGTTGGCATGACAAGCCAAGGGTTGAACCCTGGTCCCTGAGCCTGCCTAAGCAGGCGCTTTAGTTTGCTGAGTTATCTGACTGGTTCGACATGTCACAGTTTAAATCATAAAACATTGCTTCCTTTTGAGGGTCCCATATACTAATCAAAAACAAATGCACATAGCTTCTCTTTGTGTTTACTGTTTCATTTGTTTTTTGTTTGTTTGTTTTCTTCATTTGAGTTTATTTATTTATTCTTTGATTCAATTTGATGAAAGATCCCCAGATTCAGATCCAGCCATGGGCAAGTCTCTACACATAGCTAGCAAACTGATTTAACTACTTCTAAGTAAATCTGATGATTTTAAAATGTAGAAAAATTGGCCAGGGAGAGAGCTCAGTAGAATAAGAGCTTGCCTGTCAAGTGCAAGGTCCTCAGTTCAATCCCCAGTACCATGCATACACACAAAATAATGATGATGATGATGATGATAATTACAAAGGATTTTTTAAAAATAAAATGTAGAAAATTATCATTTCAGGTTGAAGTTGAAAATATCTTAGCATCCTGTACCAAATAAATAAATGATTAAAAAAATGTTAAAGAACATATTTAGTGATGTTATCTGTGTCATAATCAGATCTGAGCAAGCTTCTGCCCTGCCGAGAGGTCTCCCATGACTCCCAGCTGCAATCAGCCTCCTGTCCCATGTCCCCTGTCTGGCCTTATGAACTGGGTCCTGCTCTTCACGTGTCTGCGCATCAGTGGCCTCATCCTGAGTGCCTGGCAGTCTAGGCCCCTGTATGCTCCTCTACGTACCTTTCATAGTATTTCTTCATGTATTTTTACAAAGTATTTCCATGTTTAACATGCTGCCTCTTTCGGTTTTCTTTTTAACTTTACTAACAAGTACTTCAAGAATCATTTTCCCTGAGGAGCCTTTCCTTCACACCACAGAATGGATCTTGGGGTGCTGGTGCTGTTCTATACAGATGAGGCACTCAGACTGATTCCAACTAGGCTTGTTTGAAAATAATACAAACATGTATTATTTAGGAGTACATACATAGAGGTAAAAACTATAGATTAGAGCAAGGAAGTTGGGCGTGGTGGTGCCTACCTGTAACCTCATCACTTGGAGGCTGAGGCATGAGGATTTCTGTGAGTTCCAGACGAGTCTGGGCTATAAAGTGAGCTCAAGGCCAGCCTGAGCAAGATATTGTCTAAAAAAAGAAGGAAAGAAAGAGAGAGAGAGAGAGAGAGAGAGAGAGAGAGAGAGAGAGAGAGAGAGAGAGAGGAAAAGAAAGAAAGAAAGGAAGGAAGGAAGGAAGAAAGAAAGAAAGAGAGAGAAAGAGAGAGAGAGAGAGAAAGAGGAAAGAAATGATGGTCCTAGTGGACCATCAGAGTGATTGGGAGTTGGGGTGTGTGAGGCATGTGACTGGGAAGGGACACACAGGCTTCTAGGAGGCTGAGATATCCCATTACTGATCTTGGTATCAGCTACACAGTGTGTGCCTTGTTATTATTTGTTATGATGTGTATTAGTTTCCTATTGCTGCTACAAGTTAGCACACACTTAGTGGCTTATTGTACAAATTTATTAAAGTTCTGCTGTCAAAAGTCCAAAGTGAGTCTTGGTGGGCTAAAATCAATATTAGCATATTTTAATTTTCCTTTCTAGAAAAGTCTGTTTCTTTAACCTTTTCCTGTGGCTAGAGTCCATCCCAATTCTTTGCTCTTTCCATCTTCAAAATCAGAAATGGCTGGTCGAGATTTTCTCCAATCACACCACTCAGATATTGGGACCAATATGTAAGGAACCTTGTTATATTAAATGATCCACATGATCCAGAATAATCACATCACCTTAAGATGGGCTCATTCATAACCTGTACCCTTAATTCCATGTGATGCCTTAATTCCATTCCACTAGATAATATAACATGACCACATAACATAGTCACAGGTTCTGAAGATTCTGGACATCAGGCCATAGATATCTCTAAGAGGATCTGTCTGTCTGTCTATCTATCTATCTATCTATCATCTATCATCTATCTTTGTTAGCTTTGAGGCAAGGTCTCACTATATACTCCATACTAACCTTGAACACACTGTGTAGCTCAAGATGGCCTTAAATTTGCAGTAATCCTCCTATCTCAGCCTCCCAACTGCTGGAGTTATAGGCATGGGCAACAACATCCAGTTCACCAATATTTGTTGTATAAATGTATGCATTTGCACTCTATTTAATAATGAGATGATGTTCCAAGTAATACTTAAAAAGTAATGTTATGATGATGTATTCTATCATTTAAATGTGCAAATCTAGGGCCAGCAATATAGGTCAGAAGATTAAGTGCTTGCTTAGGGAAGCTCAGGGGCCAGGATTCGGTTCCTGTCCCCGCCCACTAAGCCCACGACGGAGTCTGGGCGTGGTGGCGCGAGCCTGTAATCCCAGCACTTGGGAGGTACAAACAGAAGGATCACTATGAGTCGATGGTGAGACCCTAAAAAAATAAATAAATAAAATAAATGTGCAAAGTCACGAGAGAGTATACCTGCATATATTTGCTTCACTTCCATATGCCATAGATATGTGAAACAAAACAAAGCAAAACAAAAGAAGGGAAGGAGCCTATCTGCCTCAGAAGTACTTCTTAGTGACTTAAGACCAGGAAGCTTTGCCAGCTCATTGAAAATAATAGTAAGGAATCATCAACAGCTCTTGAAAAGACAAACAGAATTGCATGGAATTTATAGAAAAGATAATATGGAATTACTATGTAAACAAAACCCTTTCCTTGGAACTCCTATCTTTTAATAAACTGCTAACAAAATAAAGAAAAATGTCATGCAGATGGAAAATTATACTATTCAGTTTACCCAGGATGTGAATTTGGTGGCAGAATTCAGAATTGCAAACAAAACAACAGCTGAATACAGCCAGTTGTGTAATGTTTGGGAACCTCCTGGAGAGCAGCCAACCCCTTGGAGCATGGCCAAGCACAAATGATGTCTCTGGGGGCCTAGAGATGGGACAGAGGCCCTACCACCTGTGGCATGAGGGCTTCTGTCTAAACACCGATGGGCTAGTATTTCTTTCAAGCCATTAAGAAGCCCACTCTAGAAGATGCTGGTCTGAACTGTGGGTATAGATTGACGTTAGTCCAGAAACATCTAATCTATTCTATATTCATCCTGGGGCTGTCTTGAAGGCCACACTTTGGTGCTCAAGAAAGGGATCAGATTGAACTAAGATTCATTCACTCATTTATAAAATTTTAAGTTATTTCACTTTAATCAATATCTATGAATTAGCTTCATTTCTTTGGTGCTAGGAGCAGAAGACACATACTAAGATTTCCAACATTAAGAATTTCAAAACAACCCCAATGGTACTATTTTGCTTAGGGACAAATACCTAGGTGGTAAAGTTATATATAAAAGGAAGAAAATGAGGCTCATGAGAATCAGGTGATGGTTACATCTAGGGGAGATGTGGGGAACATCACCAGAACAGACATGCAGCTGGGGAAGTGAGGGACACAGTTTGGGTCCAGAAGACCTTTCTTCTGTGTATTCTTAGACTGCCTGGCTTTTTCCACACAGATGAAGGTAACTGCAAGATACAGACTGAATCCATGTGGAGTAGGGATGAAGAGTGGAAACTCTACAGCCTGAAGCACTTCGGTGATTGTGCCTCCTCCCCAAGTCATTCTCCAGGTTTAAAGCCACACTTAGGAACCTGTGAGTCCCACAGAGCCATGTAGCATAGGCCACTTTCAAATTTAAATGCATGTTCTCATTCTTACATATGAATGGCTGGAAAACTTCAGAAGGGACCTCATGAATGCATGGAGGACTAACAACTGACATGCCAGGTAATTCGTGGAAGACATTCTCCCAAATATTTATTATTATCCTCAGATCAATGAGAAGAAATTGTATCTATAAAAGAATAATGTGCTATATAAGGGAACAGAAAACAAAACATGATGGTAGAAGTAAAAGCTGCCTTAGAAGTTTGTCAGAACAAAACTTGAGCCCAATTTCTTCTAAAACAATAGATAATGCTAGCTTAGCAGTTGATCCTACTTCATCTGAATGCAAAGCAGAGAAAAGGAAAATCCAAGATATTCTAAGCTTTTGAGTAGTACTTGTACCTTTGCAAGAAAGTGCCAAAATAAAGCTGGCAAGATAGCTCAGAAGTCTAAGTGCCTGCACAGGGAAGCACAGGGTCCGGGATTCAATGCTCCACACCATATCCCTTGCTGGCCCTGCCTGGGAGTGTGCTAAGCTGACCACTGAGACTGGGCATGGTGATGCAAGCCTGTAATCCCAGCACTGGAGAGGCTGAAACAGGAGGATCATTACAAAAAAAAAGAGTCAAAATGCAAGATACCCTCAAACCATTACAGCAAAATGTGTTCTTGAAAACAAAGGCCTCAACTGCAAAGGGAAAACTATTATGTTGAAGAATAACTAGAGGCTGTTTCTATTTGTATAAATGAAAAAATTCCAGGGTGAGTAAGCAAACAGCAGTAAAGAAGCCAGTGATTGCAATGTAGGGAGATGGTCCTGGGCTTGAACAAGGATTCCACCCTAGAGCTGGCTGCAGGTCTGCAGGTAGCTGAGGAGAGCTGTCCCTGCACAGAGTACCCTGCCCTCTGAAGGTTCCTGGCCAATAAATAGCAGTATTTCTCTGGGCACCCTGATTGAATAACATTCAATTATATTTACTGTCCATTATTAATAGCATTTGGTGATCAGGATCTTGTTTTCTGATATTAAATCTTTCAGAATGTATAACGAATTAGTAAGTTTTTCAAATTCATAAAATGAAAAATAAATGCAGTATAGGCCATCAAAGAAACAAAGTTTTCCAGACTGCAGAGACTCATGAGTCATCAGGCTCAAGTGGCGCATAGGAAACCAAGGAGAACAAATAAGGAAAACCCATTTCTGACCAAAGCTCCATCATATTTCAGTCTCCAAGCACCAAACAACAATAACAACAATCCTAAAATGTTCTAGAGAGAAGTGATAGATAGGGCAGCTATAAAATAATGAGACTCAGATGATCTTCATGCTTTGGAATTTTTATAATAAATTTGGCATGATGTCTTCAATGTTTTAAGGAGAAATAACTTGTACTTAGGATCCTATAGTTAGCTGAACTACCAAGCAAGCATGAGGGCAGAGAAAGACATTTTCAGGTATTCGCAGAGCAAAGTTTCCACTTTCGCAAGTGGAAGTGTCTTGAGAAGAGTGAGAGTGAAAGATGCGAAGCAATAGACAGAGAAATATATACTTTACAATTCCTGAATAACAAGTATTCAGGAGGTGGTGCATCTGAATTAGAATAAGAAGCTGGCTGGCTCTAAGAAAAATGTCTTCAACAAGAAGAAAAGAGGAAATTAGGAGGAGTGGAAATATAAGAAATTAGAAACCATAGGGGAAGAACCCTGAAAGCTGCACCAAAGAGTGAAGTTTATGGAGTAAAATAACACAAGCCATAATTATAAAGTGACTAACGAATTGTAAGGAAAGAGCCCACTTGACCTTAGGGATATACTCTGAATGGCGACAGGTCAAGAACACTGGGCCGATAGAGGATGAAATATAATCCCAGAACTCTTGGCCCTTCAGTGAATAAAAACTGCGTAGAGTAAATAGAAGACCTAACTATGTTATCAGCTAACTTTGGTTTTACAAAACGATACTGTAAACATGGGATAGCTTGTGGAAATCAGGGCAAATATAATGGAACACTGATGGGCAGGTGAGGGTGCCAATACCCTCAACAATCAAGAGATATGACAATGTTGAGGGAATAAATTTTTTTTTTTTGTCTTTTTGAGACAGGGTCTCGCTATGTAGTTGAGGCTGGCCTTGAGCTCACTTTTGTAGCCCAGGCTTGTCTCGAACCTGCACCAATCCTCCTGCCTCAGCCTCCTGGGTGCTGGGATTACAGGCATGCGCCACCACGCCCGGCTTGGGAATAAAAATTTTAGGTTTTGTTCTATTATTTAAGGTTATAAATAAAACTCAGAAATTCAGTTACTGTGGACCAAGGTAGGGGGATAGGGTTGCTTGCACAGTGGCATCAGGGAATTTAAGGGGTGATGGAGATTTTTTTTACATATCTTGATTTTGGTGGTGGTTATGTGACTATTCAAGTTTGTGAGAATTGCCAGAACTGTACTCCAAGAGAGGGCAAATTTCACAGCATGTAAATTGTAATTCAGTAAGCCTAGGAAGGAGAAGAGAAAATATTAGGTAAACTAAATTCCCGTCTTTCATATTGGGGATTAAAAGGAAATGTGAGAAGTTAATAAATCAATGAGCAGCAACATAAGCATAGAGATATCAAGGGAAATTACTATTACAAGAAATAGCTGACAGTGCTTCATCTTGGAAGAAGTGAAGCAGAAATAGACTACTATTTAGCTTTATAATTTTACTATCTACATATTTCATTTATCTATTGGCAGTGTTATGTTTTTAAAATTCTGGAAGATTTTTCAAAACATGTAAGTTTACAGGAAGGGTAAAGAGCTTCCTTCTGTGGCTTGCCTGAACTGTCTTTTCTAGGGTACAGTCCGGGACCCCAAGTGGCATTCGGTCACTAGTCTGTTGAGCCTGCTTCAGTCTGGACCAGTGCTCCCATCCACTCTTGACTCTCATGACCTTCACCTTTGTGAAGGCTCCAGGCCAGTCCTTTCATGCTGTTCCTCAATTGGGGCTGCCTGGGGTTTCTTCCTAGTAGTCCCCGTTATGTCGCTAGGCCTTCCTGTGATTGACAGGATGCTGTCTTCTCACTGTAACCCAGTGGGGTGGTCTGAGAGGTTGATCTGGCCCATTGCTAAGGTAACTGGCATCAAATTTCTTCATTGCAAAGGAGACTTCTCCACTTTATAACTTGATAAATACTTGGAGGTCAGCTATTTTAAGACAACACAAAGTCCTTTCCCACATCTCACTTTCATTCATTACTTTATGACCCATCGATGCTTTTTTAAAAAATCTGTATTGGTTATTACCATGATGATTATCAAATGATACATATTAACTAAGTCGATTCATGGGTTCCTATTTATTAAATGGATTATAATTTATTAGTAACATAATTTATTTTAATTCCCAGCTTGTTCTGAATTTAGGCAGTGGGAGTCCCTCTGCCAGCTTCTGTGACAATTTCTCTTCGAGTACTTCCTTACTTTCTGGTACAAGGGGAAGGCTCACGGTTCTTTCCCTGCCTCAGCCCTAGAGATCTAGTTCCTTTTAGTGGGGTGTGGTAATTTGAAACTAAGCTTTGGCTGGCTGGTTTGCTCCTCTCTGTTAGGGTTTCAAGTCCTCCAGCTTCTTCGGTGCACACAACAAAGAAACGTACTTACTACATATGTACATACGAATAGATTTACTTACATACTTTCTGCAGCTTTGTAAACATACCAACAAACATGAGCTTGTACTGGTAACTATAATTCCACCACAGTGTTAAAGATTTTATCTCAGCTCTTTTTTTTTTTTTTTGTGGGACCAAGGTTCGAATTCACGACCTTGCACTTGCCCAGCAGGCACTTGTGCCTCGGAGCTATCTCCCCAGCCCCTTATCTCAGCTCTTTACTGCTTTTCACATTTGTTTTTTCCTCTTTCAGGAGTGGAAAATAATCATCTTCCACCATTCTCAGTGTCTTTACTTTTCTGCTTTATTCTTCTGAATGTGTCCAACTCTCGGATTCCACTAGACTGTTACTGTGTGTACATGCCTTGGGACTTTCAAGAGATCAGAGTGCTTTCTCAGCCCACTAAACACTGAAAAAAATGCACAATTTTGATAAAATCTAGCAATGAAAAAGGTAGTAGCCAGGTAGTATGAAACAAACAAAAACACCACTGTGAGCACTTGTCACAAGTAATCATCCTGCTGCTTTAAGCCCCAGGGGAGGGAAGTCCAGATTCATAGTCCCCCATTCTCATCACTACAATTCTAAGGTATTTTAACATTTGGTCTGCCTAGCAATAAGGGAGACATTCCTAGCTTAAATCTATATCCCTTTCCTGAGACTGTACAAGGTCACGGTTTGAACACAAGCAAGCACACGTGTGTGTCCCACGTTATGCTCTTGTGCCTGGGAGCCTGGGTTTGTCACATGGAGGAAATCTGTACCTGAAATATCGCAATAAATGGTCTGCTGGTAGATCTTGGCCTCCACAGGGTTGAAGTACACAGTGATCTCAGCTGTTGAGTTGGGCCAGATGTCACCTTCCTGAAAAACAGGAAGGATCACTGAAAAACCATATGATAAAAGGAAAGGACTGCTTTTCAATGATGTTGTTATAATTCCTTGAAATGTTTTCTTAAAACTGTTAATGTTTAAGGAGCACATATATGATGTTTCGATATACATTCGGATAGTGAAATGATTACTATGGTCGCATTAACATATCCACCTCTTTGCATAGTTGCCTTCCTGTGTGTCTGGCGAGCTTGCCAACTTCCCATACAGTACGACTTACGGGCACCATGGCTTACATTAGGTGTGTGGAACTTATTCCTCTCCTAACTCCAGGTTGCAGTCTTTGACTAATCTCTCCCCTTTATTCCCATTCCCTGACTTCTGCTAGCCACCATTCTACTCCTGTTGCAATCAATTCTATTTTTTTGGACTCCATAGATAAGTGAGATTGTGCACTGTTGTTTGTCTGCACTTTGTTTTATGTAATATCTGTCAGGTTCATCCATGTTGTTGCAAATGTCACAATGTCCTTTTGTAATGCTGAATAATATTCTATTGCATGTACATATCACAGTTTATTTCTGTGTTCATCTGTTCACAGACACTTGGGTGGCTTCCATGGCTTGGGTATTTGCATGATGCTACAAAGAACATGAAAGTAGATATATCTCTTTGAAGTGCTGATTTCATTTCCTTGAAGTATATACTCAGAAGATGGATTGCTGGATCAGATGGTAGTTATATTTTTAATTTTTGAGGAACCTCTATACTATTTCCATAATAGGTATGCCGATTTACATTCCTACCAACAGCATACAAAGGTTCAGGTCCAGGAAATATGAAGGAAACATATTTATAACAAACACAAAATACTAACTTATAAAATAGTGCAAGTTTGGCATGAGCTCCAAAGACAATTTCAGGGAGCTTATGAATATATAATGAGCTATTAAAGGGAACTAGGATGAATAAAGCATTTGAAAATGTATTCAGTAAACATTTGCTGTGTACGTGGCCGACCCTAGGGATACAGAGAAAGGGAAGCAGTGGGCAGAGACTACAGGGAGCTCATACCTTAGCATCATGATAAACATGAATGCACAAATATTATACTATATCTGTCACATGCTGTGCCAGTGAAGTTCACAAGGACCACAGAGAAAAGAGCAGCTCACACTTCCATGGCAGAGGTACCACCTTCCTAACTTTTGAGGTAACAGGCAAAAGGAAAGAAACATTCTTATTCATAGAAAACAGCAAGGAGGGCCAGCAGTACAGCTCTTGCTTAGGGAAGTGCAGGGGCCAAGGTTCGGTTCCTGGCCCCGCCTGCCGCGCTGGCCCTGCTCTCAAGTGCACAGAGCAGGCGATGGAGACCGGGTGTGGTGGTGCACACCTGTAATCCTAGCACGTGGGAGGTACAAGCAGGAGGATTGCTATGAGTTAACAGCGAGACCCTGTACAAAAAAAAAAAAAAAAAAAAAGAAAGAAAAGAAAAGAAAAGGACATAGAAAACAGCAATGGCCCATGGCAGAAGGAAGGCCCAGTTAAAACCCTGCTTCTGGGTTTTGTGTAGTATTTCTCACTTGAATTTAAACCATTCAAAAGTCATAATAAGGGAGGCAAGTTCTGACACTGTAATGTGATAGATCACATATTAGGATGCTCTTGTTAGGTAGAATTTGATTAAAAACTTCTACACTAACCATATAACCTGGGGCCTCTTCGTTAACTTCTCAGAGCTGCAAAAGGAGGTGCTAATCGCATCTATCTCTAAGGGTTTCCTAAGGTCTGTTAATGTCATTTAGACAAACGCTTTGGCCCATGTTTGGTGCAAGGCAAAAGCTCTCTATGTAAACTGATTACTATCTATCATCTGTGCTGTTTTTATGGCACTTAGGACTAAGTCTTTAAGGGGGATGTGTGTGTTTTCTATGGTTTTATAAATATGAAAAGCCATAAATAACAAACACATCCAAACATCTAAACAGTCCCACTAGCTCAGATGAAAAAAGAAAGTAAAACCAAGACAAGTTGATAAATAATTGGGTTTAGTTTCAGCGAGATCCTAATGCATACTCTAGTGAATGGTGTAAAGGCAGACATCAACAAGAGGAGGAAACAGAATTAGAGGTAATTTGGGTTCATTTATGAGAAAAAGGAGTTTGATCAGCGTACTTCTAAGACAGCCTTCTTCCTGACTTCATACTGAGGGAGGACACAGAGGCTTCAAGCAGCAGCAGCAAGGGATCACAAAGGTCGCACAGATCCTGTGGGCTCTCGCATCACAAGGCTGGTCTCAGAGCATGATGGCTCCGTGAATGTAGGTGCTGCCACATCCCCGCACCTATACCTGAGTGGTCCTCAATAGGTGCTCAGCAGATATTTGTTGAGTTGGCCACATCTACTCAGTTTATACACAATTATTAAATTCCTATTTAAATACTTCATCGTCTTTATATGAATAGGCATTTTAGAGGCTTCTTGCCTGTTTCTAGGGTTTCTTCTCTCCTTTTTTAGAAAATACTATGATTCATTTTCGAGTTTGTGGTATAAAGAAGTCGTTTTACTTTTATCTGGAACCCTTATACAGCTTTAGAGCCAAAAAAGACTTCTGAGATCATGCAAGGACAGAGGAGTCCTAGGCACTTTCATGTGCTTAGGACTCGTTCACGTGGCCTTTTTCAAACTTTGAAGCAAATTTCTGCTCTCTTGTGATAAATAGCTGCTGGGGTTTTGATGATACAGAGAGCTAGGGGCACCTAAGACTAATAGAGGCACAGGGGCCAGGTGGATGAGCTGACCCCTCCAGCCATATCTTCAGCCATCCCAGGTGTAGGAGTGCATTTTCCATCTCCGAACCACTGGAGAGCTGGGCTGCTTCCTAATCATCAAGACAAAGGAAAGCCTGGTGAGTCTGCATTGCTCCCATTAGGTAGAGAGAGTGGATGTAGACAACCTGCTCCTACCAAAGCAACTGACCAATTGCCAGGGCTGTCTAGGATCCTGAGAGAGTCCATGCTATTAGGGTCTCACCAGAGCAGCAGGAAGCATCCTCCAAAAGGAGACAGTGGAAATTCGATAAGCTCGGTATGTGCAAGCAAGTCAAGAGTTTTGAGGTTTGGGGGAAGCCAAACTTCTTCCAATGGGTTATCCAAGCAAGAGAATCCATGGAGCTTGCACAGATGAGAAGGGAACACACCTTGGTTCTATCCCAGAAGTGCTCTTGGACACACCATCACTAAAGCCATCTGCTCAGAAGTGATAGAGTAGAAAGCAAGACCTGCTCCAGAGAGGCAATTCAGACACCAAAGAAAGGAGCACTGGGTTCAGGTGGTATCTAGGAGGATCACGGGATACAGGGGCTGCCTGGGAGTCAAGAAGCCCTTGTGCTTGGTGTGGAAAGGCCAGTGCCAGGACATCAGAGTCCCTGGCTTCAGGCCAAATGAGTGCAACACTAAGGTCAGTATTTTCTCATCCACAGCTGCAGCTGTCTCCTTGTGCCCGTGACATCCTCTGGTAACTTGCTGCCTTTTCGGAGCATGGGAGGCAACTCAAGGACAAGCATTGTCCTAAAGCCCTCCGCTGGCTTGGAGCAGGTAATGTATAGTAGGAGGGCTGTGTGTATCCGTAAAAAAAGAAATGTGTTCAACCTGGTTCTCCTCTCTGGTGGATGCTGCCACTGTGAGGTCACATGAAGGAGTTCGGAACATGTAGGATGTCTCTGCTTTGCAGCTGGGATTCAAATAAAAGTTAAACAACTTCTTTATCGGATATAGCATTTTCCAACAAATGACAGAAGAAACCCTCAGAACAAATAGGCAAGGAGCCTGAAATGACCCTGCTTTCACTCCTATGTCTTTGAAACATTTCATATTAGTTCTCTAATCCTGCTGAAATGAACTGCCATGTCATTTATGTCTCTGAAAACTTTTACGGTTTTGCTGCTCAGTGCTAAAGTTTCAGAAAATCAGAATGTACTGTACCGGTGCCACCTCAAGATCTCTTCTTCCTCACCCTCAGAAGTCTGCCACATCACTCAGAACCCCCGAAACTCTCCCGGCCTGCCACACATCCCAAGGCTGCCCATTTTCCTGCTCCACACAAGAGCCTGAGGACACATGACTCTGTCACTACTGCATTGATGTCAAAAATAGCTGTGTGAATGCCTTCTGTTACACTGCCACTCTCTTCCTTCTTGATCTTACTGTTTTGTTTCTCCTTCAGACCTGTAATGAGTAAGGGAACTATATTTTATATATCAACCAAGTGACCTGCTAGAAGCAATCGACTTTGAATTATTAGGCTTAAAGCTAGTCGCCATACATTGTTTTTGTCTCAGTATGACTTGACTGGGAGCTGTATGCTTCCTTCTGAACAAGAACTGGATGGCCACAGCAGAGGCTTTCTGAAAGCCATCTATAAACAGCCACAGACTTACCTTGAAAAATAAAATCATGAGAAAAAGTATCTTTTAGAAGTGATTACCTTTTTTAAAAAAACTGTACTGCCAATGATCAAAGGAGCTTTTAAAAATCCCTCAAAAATTCTTAATTTCTCTCCATTCTTTTTATTTCTCAAAAATTTTTTGAATTAGAAAAGAAATTCTTTTTAAAAAAACACCTTCCTCTCCCCTCTCTAATAATTCCTTCATCTTCTTCCTTACCTACTTGTTTCTCTCTTTCCTCTCCTCTCCTTCCTTCCCTAAAGAATTGTTTCTTCAAATTTTTGCCAAAGTGCATGAACAGAGAGTTATATATTTGTTTGATTTGCCTGGTTTATTTGGAAAGCAATATTACTCAAAGTTTATGACTCATATTTTAATGGGAGTTTTACTTCTCATATTATCAAATAAAATAGCTTCATTTTAATTTCCAACCTACTTGTAAGAGTATTCCAAATGTTTTTCAAATGATATACTTCCCAACCGTACCCTAACAAGAAACTAATGTGTTTAACTCAAATCATAATTTGGTAAATATTTACTGAGAGCTTATGTTTTTAACATGGTATTAAAGTGCTTATTTACATTATCGAGTTCAATCTTTACAGCCCCTGTGATGTAGTACTATCTCCATTTTAATGGGCAAAATCAAGATAAAAGTTAGATTTCTTACCAAATCATTAGTGCTAGAACTAGGATTCTACCATAATTTCCCCCTAACTTCACTACCCTCACCGCAATTATAGCAATAGGTCAGGTCTTAGCTTTTGTAAAGCCTCATAAAAAAAGGCCTGAAGAAATTTAGAAGTACTACAACTGATAAATATTCTGGCTTAAATGAAACAGGCATGACCTGATAGTCCTGACTGATGAATACTGCATGACATCCTGTGTACTCGTATGTTTTGGTTCCTCTGGAAGATGACAAGAGTTTCCTTTGAACAATACAGTTGATGGGGGGTGGCATCACAGCTCATGAGGAAACATCCATAGGTCTTTATCAAGCTGTCCTAATCAGGTGAAGATCAGAGCCCAAGCAGTCAGAACATGGTAGGAAAATAATGATGTCCAGAGTAGACCTACTTTGTGATCAAGTCCACCACATTTGCCCTGATGAAACAAATGGTTTACGTAGTTCCTAACTACATAAACCAAAGTTTTGGTTTTCTCATTTCCCTTGAAGTGCTGGAGAAATATCTACATAATGAGTTTTTCTTGGAAATAAAAGCATTCTCAAAGTTATCCTTTTATCAGTAAGTGACAATAATTTTTAAAAAGGCATTTATCTGTTATAATCAGAGCAAGAATAGAAAATTAACAATGGCTGTTATATTACATATTGCTGTCATCACATTTGTTGCTCAGATTATCAGATATAATAAAAATTATGTCATAATCAGGTCCACTACCCACAATAGTTCCAGATCAGTAAAAGAAACTATGGTTCTGTGTAGCATCCCTTGGGATGGATACCAGTTGTCTCATAGGGAAATAGGACAATAAATGAAAGCCTAAAAATTAGAGGAAAGATCACACTGGTACAGGATACAGAAGGAATTTTTTTTTTTTTTTTTTTTACTCCAGTGATTCTGCTGGGACAAGAAAGTGCAATTAAGTGAAGTTATGATTCTCAAATTGATGACTATAAATGTTCCTAAAACAAGGCCTTAGGATTCGGCCACCTGCCAGATGAAGTTTCCCAAAAGATATATTCTCTCTTGATTTTGGCTCCAGCCCAAACTCAGCAAAAGTTCCACTGAGACTTTAGAGCATGGAGCCAGGCATCTGTGATGTCTAGGCTTTTCTCTGGAGAAAGAGAATTGTACTTTTTCTAGCAAGGAAGGGTGTTGCTTCTTTAATGAGCCCTGAGGAACTGGGCCGTTTCTAATCCTTCTCCAGGCCTCCCTCTGCTTACCCTGGTTCTCCAATACAATGGCAGCTATGCCAGCACAACTGCAAAAACGAGGCTGAGCACAAAGGACTGAAAGGATGACCCTAATGAACAGAGGCTGCTGGATGGGAAAACTGCACCAACAGAGAAGCTACGACTTGTCAAGGACAGCTTGGTCTCAGCAGATCCTTGTCCCTGTCCTCCTGCCTGGTGTCCATTTCCAAGGAGTCAGCTTCCATGTGTCTGCAATGTGACTCGCCGCTAATGCTGCAATTCAGCGAAGGCCTCTGCAGTAAAAAGCTGGGTCTTCTATGGCGGCCATCTGAGCTTCCACCAACCTGCTTCTGCTGAGCTCACATGCTATGCTGATCGGGGGAAAAGTCAAGTAAACTAAATTTGAGCTGTGCTTTCAGTGTCTGAAATGCTAGAACAGCATGTTTCCTGCAGGCTTAGATAGCAACAAAGCATGGTTTACTATTACTTACAAGGTAATAAAGAAATGACCAAGTTTCTCCCCCTATTTTCTCCCCAGTTAAAAAGAAGCTTCAGCATCCCTAGGGATAGATACTGGATGAAGCTGCCTGTCATGGAGGAGACACTTGCTAAGAAAAGCCGAAACATTTTCCCTGCTTGCTGATGTTAGCCAATCGGCTAGGGCCAGTTTGAGCGAGTACCTTTAAATTTTGAGCCTTCCTTTTTGAGAAAATATCGGTATTTGAGAAATTGCTGCACCTTCAAAGTATGACCCAAGCCAGCAGCACCAGAGTTCAGAGGCAAGGCCAGCACATCTGTGCTATGATTTCTCATAGGACTCCTAGGTGCCCACAGAAAGCAAAAGCTTAATTCTCTCTTTTTGCCCTGTGATATTCTTTTGCCTCTCAATTTTCAGAACTGTGTTTTTGGTCTTTGAATCTCTCTTTTTCAAGGCACCCAAGAGACCTAAGCAGAGGAAATAACAGAATGAGAATGTCAAAATTCTGTACAGCCTGGGTCCAGCCAGTAACAATAGAATATTACATTTCTGGAAGTAGCCAATTCCACTTGGCTCTCTGGAAGGCACAAAACATGCCTAATAGACTCAATTGTGCAGTTCTTTCCAAAGAGGAAAAAAATGAGTACAGAAGCAGGTGGCTTGACAAATGATTAGTATTCTATAAAACTCAGTGCTTTCCCAAGGTAAGGAATAAATGGAAAAATTTAGGCTAATGACAATAATACTAAGATGTTACGAAAAGTACTGGTATATGAGACATGATATACATAGCATTCATATGCCACATGCTCTGATAATGAGCAATTCTGGTTACCTTTGGACTATCAATAAATTACCACAAAAAGCTAAGAAAAGTTTCCTTCTAGCTTTCTGTCTGGTGGTCACTGCCTCCCTCTTTTCTTCACCAATGAACACTTCTGAGGTCTCTCAGATGATGAACTCCCCCACCTCTGTCTGTACACACCTCCCAGCTTCCCTCTGTTCAAATCTCAAGTGAGGGAAAAAAGCAGGCCTCTGTGTCCACCTCAGTGCCTGAGATGCCCAAGTCTAACTCCTTAATTAAGCTTTCATCAACAGACCCGATGGTCTCATGAATGGCTCACATTCCACGATGAACACCAATGTGATGAGACAGAGTTTGCTGAGCTGGTGGCAGTAACCTGTAGCCAGGTGATGTCTGAGTGGTAGAACAGAATAAGAACATGAATTACTGGAGTTTTGGGTCCGTTATTCCTGTAGCATTGAGTCAACCGTCTTCTCACATGAAAATATCAATAAAATTGGATTGAAATGCAAGCCCGTCACCACCTGCAGGCAATTTAGGATTGATCCTTGGATTGATCTCTTGATTTTGAATTTCCTTGCTCCAAATTGAGAAGGCCTTGGAAATAAGAACAGTGTTCCCATAAAATGCTCAATATGTAGAAGACACAATTCAGGCTAAACTAACTTTTTGTTCTAGCTGAGGGATTTGAAGAATGAAACTATAGACATAGGTCTATTTCTTTTCAGACACTGAAGCATTTTTGTTTCTATTTTTACTTCATTTGAAGACACTGTCCTTTCTCTGCAGACAAAGAGGCTAAAGAGTCCCCTTCAAAGGTAATATGTTCTTGGAGCCTTTGGGCCAATCTTTTGAATAGTTTGTCAATTAGAGATTGGTTATCAAATCAGTGGGTGACACTGCTTGCTTTCCACCTTCTCTGCTTTTACTGTGAACTTAAGTTTAGAAAGAAGCTGAGTAAAAAGAATCAAATCCTAGGATGCATAGCTCAAGGGTCCAGAATGAAGTAGTGGCTATCTGGCCAACATGATCTGATACTTGAGCAAGATTCTGAAGAAACTTTCAGTAGAAAGTGGGGCAGAACTAGCCGGGCGTGGTGGCGCGCGCCTGTAATCCCAGCACTTGGGAGGCTGAGGCAGGAGGATCAGTGCGAGTTCGAGACCAGCCTGGGCTACAAAAGTGAACTCAAGGCCAGCCTCAACTGCATAATGAGACCCTGTCTCAAAAAGACAAAAAAAAAAAAAAAAAAAAAAAAAGTGGGGCAGAACTAATGGTAGCTCAGTTTCCCAAGTGACACCTGGCCACCAGTAAGCCTCATGGACACTGTCCATGTCCGTGACATACTAGAACTTTCTGTGACATCCTATTCCCAAACTGTTAGAAGTTCTGGTCATATATTTGTCATTCCAGTATTTATGTTATGTTTTATGCTTAGTAATTCTTTACTATCATGGAAACTTTTTCTTAGTCGATGTTTTTGTATATATTAACCTATTCAAATACTATGCAAGTACACTGAGTTGATTACAAATTTGTACATATGATACACAACATTTTGACCTCTAAGTTAGACTCACGATTTGATTTGAACTTCGGAACATTGTTTTGAAATATTTAATTTAATTTTTAATTACTTAATTTTATGAATATTATTTAATTATAATTTTTGTTTTACGATTCATACTGTATCTTTGACTTACAATCTACTTATAAGACACAGTATGATATTTTCTCCTAGTATTAGAAACTTTAAAAAGAAAAAAATATGTATATGTGTATATACAAGAGAGTTAGGATAGATATACAGCCACTTTCTCTTAGTTCACTGAGAATAAAAGTTTGTACTAGTCAAGATATCAGGTCTGCATCTTGTCCTTTGAATACTATGAAGACAACAATATGCATTGTATTAATTATTGTAACCATCCCACTAACTTGTTTTGAAACTGTTTCATTGCTATTTTATCTTTCGCATTAAAATGAATAAGTATTAAATGAATTTAATAAGTATTAAAAAAAGAAAGAAAGTGGGGCAGAGCAGGTACAATAGCCACAGAGAGATGCAAGCCCTGTGCCCTCCTGGGCTTCCCTCTGTGAAGTTCCAGTCTCTCCTTTCTGCCAAAGGCCTCTGTAGAAGGTGCCTAGAGGCCATACTGCACCCTAGTCATCCTTCCTTTTTCTCTTCCCTCAAAATTTCTATCTGCTTTTCAGAGCTTCAGTATAGATCTCTATAGAATACTCAAAATCATACTTCTGGTCCTGTATCCCCTCCCTCAAATTTTAGTCCCACATTTCCAAAGCTTTTTGGATATTTGTAGTCCAAAATCTAAAATTTAAAATGTTCAGTGACAAACTTATCAGTATTTATTGACATTTGTTACTTAATACATCCATCTGTTTGTCCATCTCTCCATCCATCCATCCATCCATCCATCCATCCATCCATCCACTCACTCATTAACACTGGGCTACATACTGACCATAGATGGGGCAAACGCTCAGAATTTGATCCCAATCTGAAGAACCACAATTTATCAATCAAGTAGATGAATGATCTCCCAATACTATGGATATGAATACAAGGCAGCTGAAGGCAAGGGAGCTTAAGGAGCTAATGGAAGGTCACATTTGCATCTGGCAAAGCTAGGGAATAAGCCCAGGATTCCTGATGCCTACCAAGTGTGTCATAGTTCTGCCAGTCATTCCAGTTTATATCAGAAAAAAAAATATGTTATTCCCTCATGATGCCTTCCCCTTAGTAATCATTTAAAAAGCACTTGATGTCTCTCTTTTTTTAATGTCTCTTCGACCCATCCTCTATACCTTCCTCTCTGATCATCTCAGACCACCACTGATCAGTATCACTCTCCTCTTGGCTTCAGAGATGTTTGCTCTTCCCAACTTTCCCTAGCCCAGCCTGCCTTATACTACTCGCCTCATGCCTGATTTATCCTCTCTCAATTTAACATGGTCACAAGTATAGGGCAACTGCCTCCCCTCTTACCTCATGCTCCTGCTCTGAGGACTACAGTGAGTCTCAGATACTTTCAATACCATTAACCAAACTGGAATCCACAGAAGCCCAACTCCAATGGGTGCGCTGGGACAGGACAGGGGTCCTTGGGCATACAGAAAGCTGCTTATATCCTGCTACCTGAGGGTCATTTTTTCTTGAAACAGTTTTTCCAAAATTTATTTGGCCATAATACTTTAATTGTTCAAAAATATACATTACCACCTCTCAAATCTAGTGTCTCCAGAAGAGCATGGTGGAAGTCAACAGGCTGTAGATAAGTAAGCCCAGAATTCCTCTAGTTTGCTTAACCACCACCACAACAACAACTGTTTTGCTCATTGTTATTTAGCCTTCCATGAACCTAATGGTTCTTTCATTATTTTATTTTTTATTTATGTATTTTTCATGTCTTATAGGGTCTGACTACATGGAACAGAATCATAGTGATCCTCCTGTTTTCAGCCTCCCAAGTGCTGGAATTACAAGCACACACCACCATGCCCGGTGTCAGTCCCCATTTCAGTATGCTTCTGGTGGCATGGCCAGCACGACATGCTTGGGATTGAACCCTGGTCCCTGCACCTGCCTATGCAGGTGCTTTAGTCTGCTCAGCTATCTGGCCAGCCCTAGTTCCTTCATTTTTCTCTTTACACTTTCCCCATTCTGCTGCCTTTCCATTTAATGAAGTCCTATCACTTTGCCCAATAATCAGCCAAATTTTTTCTTGCCTATAAATGCTCTTGCAGTCTCTCATTTGAGACTCTGTAACATTTATCTGTATCAGAAAACCAAACCTGAATGATAAAGAAATACACTACATAGGAAGATAGAGAAGTGGCAGGATTTCCACACCAAGAATAATTTATATGATTATATTACAGATAAAAACTCTGTCTATAGAAAATGATCAGGATCTATAAGAGGTGAGGAGAAAGCTGACTTACCAGCAATGAATAAGTCACCCTGTCTGCTATTTTGACCAGAACAACTACAGGGAGATGCTTAGAAGTTTCATAACCTTGTTTTCATTTTGCACAAGTTTTGAAGAACAAACTAATGGCAGATTCAGCATGGCTGAACAGAAGAGGAGCCATGTTGGAGCTACTGAGAGTAAATCAACCAGAAGCACAGGTGCCTGGAAGAGAGGGAGGACATACATCCTAATACCAAACCCATTCTGAAATGAGTAGATCAAAAAAACCAGACACATGACTTCATAAAATGGTGACCATGCCACAGAGCTGCCAGTGAAACTCCCATGTGTGGGCAGAGCAGGACCACCCTTCTGGGAAGTAAGAAACAACCACCAACACAACAAATGATGGACTGAAATGATGTCACTAATTCAAGCCACACAGCATAGACTTGGGACAAAAGGCCCCTCACACTTCTTTTGCCCTCCTCCAAAGGACACTGCAGCCTGGCAGCAAATTTCACTGGCACACACAGGGATGATGACCTCCCTGTGAGGTCTCCCTCGCTGAGGGGTCTCCCGTTTCTTTGTCTTTGCTTCTGTTGTGTGTGTGTGTGTGTGTGTGTGTGTGTGTGTGTGTGTGTGTGTGTATATGTATGTGTTTGTGCACCAGGGCAGCTAACAGCACAGCCGCGTAGTATGGGATATAAGGAGTTTGGGCCATGGCAGCAAAGAGCAGGAGGCTGGCACTCGCCCTGCTGCGCATCCCTGGTCTGTCTCTGCACTGGTGGCAGAAGCAGCATATCAGCCCCCAGAACCTCATCCTCCCCTGCCCTGCAGTGAGAGGTCAGAGTTGTGCCAGTGAAAGTAGAACAGAGGAGGCTGTGCAAGGACCTGGAAGAGCCAACTGCACATGGGACACGGAGCAGCGCCGGACTCTGTCTGAGAACACCTCAGCAACCGGGCAAACAAAGCAGAGGCAAACAGGGTAAGGTGCAGGCAGGCTGCTGAGGGAGACAGAAAAAGTTATTGGCTAAAGACTGACCCCAGCCTCCATATCCGGAGGTCAGCCAGAACTAACCCAGAACCAACCATACCACAGGCTTGGCAGGGTTGCCCAGCACAGATGTGTGTTCTAACTTGGCTATTACTATAGAAATGTAGACACCAGAAGAACTTTATTATTTTTCTCTTTGTTTCATTTCCTTTCTTCTGTCTGGCATGTGTGTGTGTGTATGTGTGTTTTGTGTCTATACTTAGGTGTTTACTTTCATTGTTTTGCAAACCTCTTTTCTCTCTTGCCTCTATTGTCTCTTTTGAATTTTTGATATTTTCAAGAGAGTGAACACTATCACTAGTCTTTCTAGTTCACTTTAATATATTTTTACTTTTTGCTCCATTCTTTCTATCCTCTTCTCCAGCTTACCAAAGTTTGGGTGATCATCCTTTGTCCACTGGCCTTACGTTTTACTATATTTCCCTTCATTTATCTCTTACCTGTCCCATTTAAATTCTCATATCGCAGAATAAAATCACTCAACTAAGGGAAAGCTCATTGCATACAATCTCCTGGACTTTTGATTGAATTTTGGGTGTTGGATTTTGTTATTTAACTGTCCACCCACCTGAGCCTTCTGAAATGATAGCAGTAGAAGTAAAAAAATATATGAATGAGAAAAGTAGAAGTAATCTCTCAGATGAAAAAAAAGAGAGGATGAGCAAAATAAAGGACCTTTCCAGTGGATATAGAGTATAAGCAGATTTTTAAAAACAGGGTGTCTTTGGAAAATGATGAACATTATGAATGCCTAACATAGGAAAGAAATAGAATCCATGAAACAGATCCAAACAGATACCCAAAAGATTATAAATTATAGACAGGCTTGCTTTACCTTGGTCTTATCAATCCAGCAGGAAAGTCTAACCATGAATTATAAAAAATAAAGCCATATTAATATACTGAGGTGTAAAAGGCTCAAGTCAACAGCTTCTGACATTGCCAAGTGTGCTGATAACCCACGACTATTATGGACTATTGGACTATGCATACTGCTACTTTCTCTTAGTTCAATGACAAGAAAGATTTGTACTGATAATGCTTATATAAGATATCAAGTCTGCTTCTGATACTCTGAACAAATACTACAAGGACAACAACATGCAATGTATTAATTATTGGAACTGCCATAAACTGTTGTGAAACTGAAAAAAAAAAAAAAAAGTATATGCAGCTGACAAACTAGCAAGGGACCATGAAAGATCATTCTAATAGCTGCAAGATGATGCAAATAAGAACACTTCAAGATTGACTGGAACTGATGAGAAAGCAGGAGACAGTGCAATTGGCATAAAAAACATGTTTACAGAGGTAATGTCAGAAAACTTCTCAAACACACAGCAAAGAACTCGACATATAAATAAGTGAAGCAATAGGACTCCGATTAGCTATGACCAAAATAAATCTACAAGGTATAAAATAACCAAGATACCAGAAATACAACACAAGAATAGTAAAAGCTGTTGAGAGAAAAGAAACAAATAACCTACACAGGAAAGCCCATCAGAATCACAGCTGACTTCTCAATACAAATTCTGATGTCAAGGTGAGCTTGAAGTGAAATATTTGAATTCCTTAAAGAAAACAACCTTCAACCCAGATTTACGTACCTGCAAAACTATGTTTAAGAATTAATGAAGAAATAAGATACTTCCATGACAAAGAAGTAAAAAAAACAATGACCATCAACTCAGCTATACAAAATGTTCTGAAGGATATTTTAAAAAGATGCAATAAAGAACACAATCCTAAGAACACCACAGAAAGAAGTCAGCAGGCAAGGTTTGCAGTTAAACAGAGGGAAAAGCCAGGGAAACAACAATAGGACAATGATGTTCATGGAAAGGGAATATGGATCAGTTGTAGCCACTAATATAAATGGGCTCAATTCACCAATCAAATGAAACAAACTGGTAGAATAGATCAAGAAACAAGATCTAACAAATGCTGAAAAGAAGAAAAACACTTAATTCAGAAACTGAAAATCAAAATTCATAGGCTGAAAATCAATGGATAAAAAACAATATTTCTTGTGACAGGATCCCAGAAAAATTTATGGGTAGCTATTTTATTTGCAACCAAAGTGAACTTCAAGCCAAGACTGATTGAGACATGGAAGGCCACTCCATACTTGTTAATGGAAAACACCAAGAGTAAGAGATAAAGATCATAAATATACATGTATCAAATACTGGCACACCCAACTATTTAATTAATAAAATAAATACTAATAGATCTGAGAGATAAAATAAGTACAAACTCAATTGTAAGAGAGACCTTAATATTCTACCCTCACAAAGAGATCAAGTGGACAAAAAATCAACAAAGAAATACTAGACCTGAAGCAAACCCATGAACATATGGACTTAGCAGATTTCTACTGTGTTCCACACCACAACATTACAGTGCACATTTTTCTTATCTGTACATGGGACATTCTCCAAAACAGATAACATACTGGCTCATAGAACATGCTTAAGTAAATGGAAAGGAAATGAAATTATCCCATGCATATTAACAGATTATAATGCAATAAAATTAGAAAACAATGAGAAAACCCCCACAAAAATGCTATAAATACATGGAAATTAAATAACACCCTCATGAACGACCAATATGCCACAGATGAAATCAAAGAAGAGCTTAAACAGTGTCTATAACTAAATAATAATTATGATACAACATACCAGAACTTATGGGATACAATGAAAGCAGTCCTCAAAGGGAAATTTATAGTGATGAATTCTCATATCAAGAAAACAGAACAGCCGGGCGTGGTGGCGCATGCCTGTAATCCCAGCACTCGGGAGGCTGAGGCAGGAGGATTGGTGCGAGTTCGAGACCAGCCTG
>PVJA010019349.1:24925-37425 GCA_004027025.1 Myocastor coypus | reverse complement strand
ACTGCTCACCCTGGGAAGGCAGTAGATGATAACAGGGTAGGTGATTTAGCCGTGATGAAATCAGGGAAGGCTCCTCAGAGGACGTGGTGTTTCAGGTGGCATTTACGTGGGCCTGGCGGTGCTTGCCTGTCATCCCAACATTCAAGAGGATGAGGCAGAAAGGTCGTGTGGAGTGTGAGGCCAGTCTGGGTTATATAATGACTTCAAGGCCACCATGAAATACAGCAAGACCCTATCTCAAAAAAAGAAAGAAAAGAATCTCAGCACTTGGGAGGCTGAGGCAGGAGGATCAGTGCTGAGTTCGAGACCAGCCTGGGCTACAAAAGTGAGCTTAAGGCCATCCTGAACTGCACAGTGAGACTCTGTCTCAAAAAAGACAAAAAAATAGGGAACTGGCCCAGTGTCCAACATCCATCCAGCAGCTCCCAGTGAGCTCAGGGCCAGCAGTGCGGCCCTGTGGACAGCGCAACATGGCTGGCTTCAAGCGGACAGGAGAATGAAGGATGGCAGCATGTCGGGCATTAAAAGCCGTTGTGGTAGGTCTCAATGGCACACTTCACATTGAAGATGCAGCTGTGCCAGGCGCACAGGGAGCTCTTAGAAGGTTACGTGGTTCTTCGGTAGTGGTTAGGTTTGTGACCAATCCAACTAAAGAAAGCAAACAAGATCTACTAGACAGACTGAAAAATGTGGAATTTGCTGTCTCTGAAGATGAACTATTTGCATCTCTGACTGCAGCCAGAAGTTTCGTGGAGCAAAAAACAAGCGAGGCCCATGCTGCTGGCGGATGATCGAGTGCTCCCTAATTTCACAGGAATGCACACAAATGCTCCTAACGCTGTGGTTATGGGATTGGCACCAGAACGTTTTCATTATCAAATTTGGAATCAAGCATTCCGGTTACTCCCGATGGGGCACCTCTGATAGCAATCCACAAAGCCAGGTATTACAAAAGGAAAGATGGCTTAGCCTTGGGACCTGGACCGTTTGTGACTGCTCTAGGGTACGCCACAGACCCAAAAGCCATAGCGGTGGGAAATCCAGAGAAGACATTCTTTCTGGAAGCATTGCGGGGGCCCTGGCTGTGCACCTGAAGAAGCTGTCCTGATAGGAGATGATTGCGGGGGTGATACTGGTGGGGCTCGGACTGTCGGCATGCTGGGCATCTTAGTAAAAACTGGGAAATACAGAGCAGCAGAGGAAGAAAAAAGCCCATCTCCCTACCTGACTCGTGAAAGCTTCCCTCATGCTGTGGACTAAATTCTGCAGCGCCTGCTGTGAGCCAAGGCGCGGATGCCCTGGAGCCTGAGCCGCGGACGACTCCCTGCCTCCCGCGGACCCTTTCCACCCTGGCGCAGCACCACTAGATGTGCCGTGCCGCGCAGTGTTCAGCCTTATGGCATGTTAACCATCTTCTATTGTGCATTAATTAGAACAGTATTAAACTGCAGCCAGCCACTAAGCTTTGCTAATCCATTTTGTTTTGCTTTGTAAAAGAAGATGGGACCCAAAGAAAGAGAAAGCCGAGATTTTTTTTTTTGGCCTTGAGCTCACTTTTGTAGTCCAGGCTGATCTCGAACTCGCACCGGTCCTCCTGCCTCAGCCTCCCAATTTCTGGGATTACAGGCATGAGCCACCACACCTGGCTCAGGCTGAGATTTCAGTGTTGAGTTCAGTTATGAAGCCCAACAGAAGCGCCAAGTGCAATACAAGGCAGAAAGCAGGGAACGAACTGTTCCTCAGACCAAGTGACCCAGAGAATTTGTTTCCGCAGATGTCAATTTTCAAGTGTATTCCCAGTGCGGGTGACTTCTTTTTCTCTTCATTAGCAAGAGATGACTAATTTAAGCTTGGAACCTGATTTTCATTTAAAATAATATTTCCCTGGAGGCTGAGGCAGGAGGATCGGTGCGAGTTCAAGACCAGCCTGAGCTACAAAAGAAGTGAGCTCAAGGCCAGCCTGAACTGCATAACAAGACCCTGTCTCAAAAAGACAAAAAAAAAAAATCCATTAGTAACCTATTCATAGCCAGGCGTTGTGCACGCCTGTAATCCCAGCATTCTGGGAGGCTGAGGCAGGAGGATCGGTGTGAGTTCAAGACCAGCCTGGGCTACCAAAGTGAGCTCAAGGCCAGCCTGAACTGCATAGTGAGACCCTGTCTCAGAAAGACAATAATAATAATAATAACCTATTCATTGCAGATACCTATTATACTGTGTGACAGTTGTTTTGGAAATTTAATGTAAAATTAAAACTATCAGTATTTTACAGATGTTTTAATTAGACATTGTTATTAACAGGAACAGTGCAAAAACTAAAATCAAGCCTTTAATGTCTTTTTTTTTAAAAATTTATTTTGTTTTATTTTTCTTGTTTCAGAACTTTTGTTTGTTTATTTATTTTCATGGCCGGCTCAGCCTGCCCTGAGGGCAGGGCTGGCGCAGCATGTGGTGCCAGGGATCGAACCGTGGTCCCTGCAGCCACCTAAGCTTTCCTATGCAGGTGCTTTAGACCACTGAGCCATCCTGCCAGGCCCCAAGCCTTTAATGTCTTACAGACCAGGCATTTTTGAAGTTAGTGTCCACTAGGGTCCTATTAACTGTACATCTGCAAGATTTCATTATTTTTGTCTCTGACACTATGGGAAAAATCTTTTAGAAACTTTTGGGACAGATTCAGCCTTTTATGTACTTGGTTATGACAGCTGTAAAATGAAATCTCATGTTGTAGCATGGATTATTCTTCTTATGTTAAGCCCACCCAAAGGAAGGGGAGTAAATAGGTAATGATTTTCCTACTGCATTTGCATGCTGTGATAATCCTGGGCCTTCACAATTGTCTTACAGGGCCCTTGGGCCTTGAATTATTAGAATGTAATTATACATCACTGTAGTGTTCACCTTATTGAAGCACATGCTACTGTTTAAAAAAAACACAAAAAAATTAAAAAAGGAAGGAAGGAAGAAAAGAAAGAAAGAAAGAAAGAAAGAAAGCTTTAAAAGAATGAGACTTAGCTGGACAAGATGTTCTACCATTTTAATCTCACATTCTGGGAGGATGAGGCAAAAGGATCACAAATTTAAGCTCAACTTGGACCACTTGGTGAGAACTTGTCTCAAAAATAAAAATAGAAAGGACTGTGGCTGTGGCTGTGGCTGTGGCTTACTGCAAAGGTCCTGCTTCTGTTCACATTACCACCAATAAGAAGGAGGAGGAAGGGCTGGTGGTATAGCTCAGCAGCCTAAGCCCTTGCTTAGGGAAGCGCAGGGACCAGGGTTCGTTTCCTGGCCCCGCCGACCCCAAGTCGGTGATGGAGTCAGGGCACCGTGGCACACGCCTGTAATCCCAGTACTTGGGAGGCAGGAAACAGGGGGATCACTATGAGTCTGAGCTGCAGTGGGACCCTGCACAAAAGAAAAAAGAAAAAGAAAGAAAGAAAGACAAAAAGGAGGAGGAGGAGGAAGAAGAGGATGAGAAAGAAAGAAAGAAAGAAAGAAAGACGGGGCTGGGGCTATAGCTCAGTGGCTTAAGCAACTGTCTGTAAGCACAGGATTAAGCCTTTGCCCACATCCAGTGACCCTGGAATGTTTATGCTTTGTTGTTTCATTTTGTTTTATTTTTTAGGGAAATTGAACCCAAGGTCTTAACACTGAACTATATCCCCAGCATGCTAGTTCCTTTTTTTTGATACTGGGGATCAAACTCAGGACCTTGCACTCTTGAACTTTCCAGGCAGGCACTTATGCCACTGAGCTATCTCCCTAGGCCCAAGCTTTGTTTTAATTTTTATTTTGAGGCACAGTCCACTAAAGTTGTCCAAGCTGGGCTGGGATTTGTAACCCTCCTGTCTCAGCCACCCAGAGCTGGGATTATAGGTCTGCGCCTCCATAGCTTGCCCACAAAGGAATCTCTCCTAATTTAGTGAGATCCTATCTGATGAAATAAATAAAAAATGGGCTGGATATACAGCTCAGCATGGACCACCTGGGAACACCCAGTCACTGAAAAAGAAAAAAAAAATCCAGATATTTCAGAAGTAAACCACATATTCCTAAATAGCCTCTGCATCATAGACAAATTAAAAAAAAGAAATATGCATACTTTTAAAAATGATCCAGGAATGTGATATGCAAAAATGTGATCCCTGCTAGCTAGAGTGGGTTAAGATGAATGACTGAGGCCAGGTATGGTGGTGCGTACTTTTAATCCCCCCCAATCCGGAGGCTGAGGCAGGAGGATCCTTGTAAGACTAAGAGCAACCTGAGCTACAAACTGCACAGCTCACCTATCTCAAAAATAGCTCCGCAGGCACAAGTGCCTGCCTAGCAAGTGCAAGGTCGTGAGTTCGAACCCTGGTCCCACAAAAACAAAACAGAGGATAGGAAAATAAAGAAAAACAACCTAACCTTCCATTTTAAGATGCTAGAAAAGGGGTGAGTATGGTGGGAGCTGAGGCAGGAGGAAGACTACAAGTTCAGGCCAGCCTGGGCTATATGGTGAGTCCAAGTTCAGCCTAGACTATAGGAGACTGTATCTAAAAACAACAACAAGCCAGGCGTGGTGGCGCACACCTGTAATCCCAGCCCTTGGGATCCTGAGGCAGGAAGATCAGTGAGAGTTCGAAACCAGCCTGGGCTACAAAAGTGAGCTCAAGGCCAGCCTGAACTGCATAGTGAGACCCTGTTTCAAAAACACAAAACCAAACCAACCAACCAAACAACAACAACAAAAAACACCATATAACTAAATGAAAGAAGAAAACCAGGGACTGCAAGACACCTCAGTGGACTAAGTGCCTGCTTAGGCAAGCTCAGGGACCAGGTTCAATCCCAGGCACCACAGGCTGCACCAGCCCTGTCCCTGGGCACCCTGAGCCTGATGGCACACGCCTGTAATCACAGTGCTGAGGAAGCTGAAACTGCAGGATCACTCACTTACAAGTCTGAGCTGCATAGGGAGACTCTGTACAAAATATCTTTTTTTTTTTTTTTTTTTTTGTGGGACCAGGGTTCGAACTGACGACCTTGCACTTGCCCAGCAGGCACTTGTGCCTTGGAGCTATCTCCCCAGCCCCTGTACAAAATATCTTTTTTTTATTTGTGGCTGGCTCAGCCTGCCCTGAGCGTGGAACTGGCACAGCATGTGGTGCCAGGGATCGAACCACAGTCCATGCAGTTGCCTTAGCTTGCCTAAGTAGGCACTTTAGACCGCTGAGCTGTATCACTGGCCCCCAAAATATCTTTTAAAAATACATGAAAAAAGGAAATATGGGCTGGGGAGATAGCTCAGTGGCACAAGTGCCTGCCTGGCAAGTGCAAGGTCCTGAGTTCAATCCCTGGTATCAAGAAAAAAAAAAAAAAAAGAAAAGAAAGGTTAGCCAGGCTTGGTGGCACACACCTGTAACCCAGCACTCAGGAGGCAAGAGGATCGCTTTGAGTTTGAGGCCAACCTGGGCTATGTGGTGAGACTGTCTACCATTGGGGGTGTAAATTAGTGTGAAGCCCCTGGACTCAATCTCTAGTACTACACATTTCTTAATATTGATAGTATTAATGAAATTCATTAGCCCCTAGCAAGAGTCATCACAAAGAAAGAAAGAAAAAAAAAAAAAAAAAAAAACAGCTTACCATTGTGAGGAATGAATCCTGAGAACGTTAAGGGAATGTGAGCAGCACTGCATTAATCCAGCAAAGTAGATGAAATAGGCAAACTTCTTTCTTGCTCTCTTGTTTTCTCTCCTTCTTTCCTTCTTTCTGGTACCAGGGATTGAACTCAGGGCCTTGCACCTGCCAAGCACACGCTTCAGCTGCTGAGTTACACCCCTAGCCCGTGAATTTCTCTACGAAGGCACCCATGCAGCCCAGCATGGTGGCGCACGTCTCTCATCCCAGCATTCAGGAGGCTCAGCCAGGAGGACGGCTGTGAGTTCGACACCAGCCTGGGCTACGCAGCAAGTGAAAGCGACCTTGAGCTACACAGTGAGAACTCTGTCTAAAACAATAATAACAAAAGAAACTATACACATGCTAGTTACAGTAAAGAAAGCTTGTAAGACTCTGGGAGAATTAAGCCAGGGGGAGGAGCTCAGAGGAGTTTGGAAAGGTTCTCCAGAAGTTTTATTTAGTTAGTTAGCTTTTGAGACAAGGTCTCTCTATACAGTTCAGGCTGGCCTGGGGCTCACTTTTGTAGCCCAGGCTGATCTCAAACTCACACCGATCCTCCTGCCTCAGCCTTCCCCAGAAGTAATATTTAAACTGCAAACTAGGGCTGGGGAGATAGCTCAGCAGCATAAATTCCTGCCTGGCAATTTCAAGGTTCTGAATTTGATCCCTGGTACTGCTAAATAAATAAATAAATAAATAAATAAATAAATAAATAAATGAACTGCAACCTGAAGAAGTAGGATTTAGACTAATGGAATTGTGTCTTGGGCAGGCCAAAGAGCACGTGCAAAGACCCTGCAATGGGGTTTAGGGGGTCACTGGCAAGCACAGTGACCCGGGTTCAGTCCCCAGTACCACATGCCATGTGGCCTAGAACCCCAGGTGCGCCCTGCCAACCAGCAAAACTGGTTGTAGCGGCGTATGCTTATAATCCCAGCGTGAGGGAGGCTGAGACAGGATAATCACTGTGAGCCCGAGCTACTCAGTGAGACCGTGTGGAAGCAAACCTTCCCATGAGATAGAAGTGTGGAAGTTTCTAGGCTACTGCCCTACAACGGACCCTGCAAACTCACAAATGCTTCCAACAGGGACCTGCAGCTCCTCTCTCCCCCCGAGCTGCCCACTGGGAGGGCTCGCAACCTACTAAGATTTTTTTTTTTCTTTTTGAGATAGGGTTTTGCTGAGGTGTTAAGTTGTCCAGGCTGCACAGCCTCCCGGCATCCTGGGATCAGGAACACCCACCGTGCCTCTTGGGGCGTTTTGGGGCATCTCGGACCTGATTTCTTTGTCCCTGGTGTCCAGTATTGTTGCTCTCACTCTCCAGAGCAGCTGGCCGAGGCTTCTCAAAAGTCAGGGCTTGTCTGAGGTCACAGAGACCAAACCAAGATCTCTGTACTCTGTCCAAAATTTGTTGCAGTTTTGGCACTGGTCAGGCTGTGGTTTTTCTTTTCTTTGTTTCTTCTTTATTTAATTTTTTTTTTTTTTTTTTTTTTGAGACAGGGTCTCATCGCATAGTCCAGCCTGGCCTTCAACTGACTGGGTAGCCCAGGCTGCCCTCCTCCTCCTCCTCCTTGCAGCGGTCATCCTGCCTCAGCTTCCCAAGCACTGAGAAGACAGGAGGTGTGCACGCGCACCAGGCGCTGCCAATCTCTGACACCAGGATCTCTCCCGAAGGGAAGTAGTAGGGACAGAGCACACCTCGGGCTCCTTCATCTTCCCTCCAAACAACACAGGCAGCAGGATGCAGACGGGCAGGGGGTGGGTGGCCGCACATTTAGGGAAGGGGTGGGGAGAGGACAGAGTCCCTCTGAGCACCCAGTGTCAGTGCAATTTCCTGCCCCTGAGGAAACAGTTGTAACCAGCCTGCTTCTCCTTTCCCCTCTCCGGCCGCACAGGAGGAGCTGGCGGGCAGCCCTGGATCTTTCGGGCCAGGCCAGATCTCGGCCTGAGGACACTAAGAGAGATGCCCTGGGCCATCCTGCTCCTCGCAGCCGGTGAGTGTGACAACTTTCAGGGTACCCCAGCCATTCCCCAGCCCCTGGCCGCACTGCCGCTCTGCGGACAGAAATCCAAGGTGGTGGCACCTTCCCAGATGACTGAGGCTCAGGAGCAGGGACAGATGGGCGCACGGGACCTGGAAACAGCTCAGCCCCTTCTGTTCAGGCGCTTCTGAGTCCCCAGATCTAAGCTCACAGAACTGTCACCTGCGAAGCCAGGCTGCCACTGTGACTCAGCCTCCGGGCTCTGGTTTGGAGACACTGAGGGCACAGGAAGGCTGGGGTTCACCCCGCCCGCAGTGTGCCCTGCTCAGGAGCCTGTGGGCAGCAGGACCAGCTGGTTCCAGGGACACAGCTGCTCCTGCAGAATGCAGGTCAGGTCTCCCTGGCACAGCCTGGGGATGAGGGACCCAGCCTCTCTGCTTCTGCTGGATTTCTTTTTTGTCTTTTTCCTCTTCTTTTTTGTGGTATTGGAGACAGAGCCCAGAGCGCACTGAGCTATGGCCCCCAACCCTTTTTTGTTATACACTGAGAATTGAACCCTCGAGCTTGCCAGGCTGGCGACGTGCCAGGGGGCTGAATCCCCAGCCCCCAGCCCTTTTTTCTATTGAGTCAAGGTTTGCCTCACTTGCCAAGTTACCCAGCCTGGGCTAAGCTTTTTAACCCCCAGCCTCAACTTCACAGAAAGCTGGTGTTACAAGCCCAATCTCCCCGCAACTGATTTCCACTTACTCAAATCTCCACTCTTCCACCAAAAGAGGCCCAGAGAGGGTGATCTTGCCCACAGAGGTCTCCTGCACTCTGATGGCAACCTGCCCTGCTATCACTTTATTTATTTTTTTCCCCTGGCACTTATTGAGGATGGAACCCAGGGCCTTGCCATGACCCGCATCTCCAACCTTTCTTTCTTTTTTCCTTTGGTGGAGGGTGGGCAGAGTACAAACTCACGACCTTATGTTTGCCAGGCAGGCACCATGGCACTGAGCTACATCCCAAGCCATTTTTTAAAATTATTATTATTATTATTTTGGTCTTTTTGAGACAGGGTCTCACTGTGCAGTTCAGGCTGGCCTTGAGCTCACTTTTGTAGCCCAGGCTGGTCTCGAACTCACACTGATCCTCCTGCCTCAGCCTCCCAAGTGCTGAGATTACAGGCATGCGCCACCATGCCCAGCTTAAAAATTATTATTATTTTTATTTTGTTCTCACTAAATTGCCCAGGCTAGGCTGGAACTTGCACCCCTCTTGCCTCAGCCTCCCAGAGTTGTGGAATTCCAGCTGGGCCCACAGTGCCAGTCCAGCTCCCCTTGCTCTGCACCGCAGGCTCCTGGGCCATCCCAGCGCCATCCATCTTCCTGGTGCCCCCCTATCCGAGCAGCCAAGAGGACCCCATCCACATCTCGTGCATAGCCCCCTTGGCTTTCCTGGGGGCGAACTTCACGCTGTACCAAGGGGGACACGTGGTCCAGCTCCTGCAGGCCCCTGCAGGTGAGGTAGGGGTCACGTTCAACGTGAGCGGCGGCGCTCCCAGCGGGCATTTCCGCTGCCAGTACAGCGTGATGGGTGAGCACAGCCAGCAGCAGCTGTCGGACCTCAGCGAGCCCGTGCAGGTCTCCTTCCCAGGTGAGTCCCCCAGAGCCGTCTCCCTCTGCAGGGGCAGCCTTAAGGGTAGACCAAGCCCATCCACTTGCTTTTTCCCTGTAGATCCTCAAAGCCACTCTGGGAGGTAGAGAAAGTGAGAGCAGGGTGTGGTGCTCCAGCCTTGTAAGCGCAGCACTCTGGGAGGCTGAGGCAGGGTGATCTCAAGTCCCAGCCCAGCCTGGGCAACTTAGAAATTTAGCAAGACCCTGTCTCGATATAAAATAAAAAGAAATAGGGATAGAGATCAGGGCAAAGCCCTGGGTTCAATAACCAGCAAGGGAGAGAGAAAGAGGCAGTACCCACAAGGGCTTTTCCAGTCCCCCAAGTAACAGATAGCAGAGCCAGTGCCCTCAGAGTTGACTGCTCTAGCCTATCTTGGCTGCCTACAGTTTTGGCACCTCCTATGTGCCAGGCATCATCTTGGGCACCATGGGTCCAGCAGTGCATGAAACAGACACTATCCCTACCCACTCAGCTGACATCCCAGGGGTGGGACAGGCCACACAAGGGGACCCAGCAAGTATTCAGTCTGTCTAATGGAAGCCCAAAGGATGAAACTCAGTGTGGTGGGTCAGGTTATCTTAAATAGAAAGGAAGGTAAGCCAGGGGTGGTGATACACACCTGTAATCCCAGCACTTGGAAAGCTGAGGCAGGAGGATCAGTGTGAGTTTGAGACCAGCCTAGGCCACAAAAGTGAGCTCAAGGCCAGCCTGAACTACATAGTGAGACCCTGTCTCAAAAAGACAAAAAAAAAAAAAAAAAGATGAAAGGAAGGTAGACAGGGAAGCACTGTCACTCTCTTTCTCTTTCTCTTTCTCTTTCTGCTCTCAGTACTAGAGGTTGGACTGAGGGCCGGCACACTGTCACATCCCCATCCCTCTATGTTCACTTTGAGTCAGGCTCTTGCTTAGTTGCCAGGGTGTGCTCGACCTTGTGATCCCCCTGCCTGAGCTCCCACAGTGCTGGGCTGAAAGGGGTGCACCCCCACACGTGCATCGGGGATGTCCTCCTGGGGAGGTAACACTGAGCCAGAAGTCTGAGTGAAGCGAGGGGTGGGCACACATCTGCAGTCCCAGCTTCTCAGGAGGCCGAGATGAGAGAATTGAGAGAATCGCTTGAGCCCAGGAGTTCAGGACCCTGAAGCGGCGAAGGTCTGGGCTACCTAGGGAGGCCTGGGGTCTTTAAAAAGATTTGGCTATGGATTAAGCTTAGAGGTGCAGCGCCTTCCCAGTACCCAAAAAATAATAATAATGAAAATTAAAAGAAAAAGGTGGGGGAGCCTCTAGGCTGCTTCGATGTCCCCCACTGCTGAGCATACCTTGTGGGAAGCCACAGCCCGCAGACTGCGGTGACATAGCCGTCTCTGCATCCTTCCGGCCTCCTGCATCAAAAGCTCCCTTCTCCACCTCGGCCTTGTGGTCGCAGCGCGGAGGCGACCGAGCCCTGGTCCCCTGTGAATGAATGAACAATGCCAGGCTCTTTTGGCAGAACATAGAGCGCTGTCCTTCCCTCCTGGCTGAGTGGCTCGGCCCTGACTAATGTCAGAGGTCTGTTCTCCAGAGCTCTAAAAGATCCCCTCTGTCCTGGGAAAAGAAGTCTTGCACAGAGGAAGAAAAAAAAAAAAAAAAGCTCTGATAAAATTATGCCCATCATCAGCTCCCGGTATATTTCCTACCAGCACTGTAATGTTTCCCGGAGGAATAAACCTGCTTTTCCATTGGCTCAGCCAAAGTCCCAGAATCAGTTTCCATTGGTTGTGCTTGCCTAAACCAATCCCGTTAGCCTAGGGCGGGGATATGCTAATTGCCCAGCTTCGAGGTTGCTAGGTGCCTGGTCCGCTACAGAGAGCTCTGGGTTGTGGGTCCATGGCGAGCGCTGGAGCCTCCCAGGTGACGTTTGCTTTTGGATTTTCGCCTAGTTCCAACTTGGATCCTGGCACTCTCCCTCAGCCTGGCCGGAGCCTTCTTCCTCATCACTGGGCTGGTGGTCTTTGCCGTGGTGGCCAAGAGAGGTAACAAACAGCACACGTGAAACACAGCGCACTCACAGTTTCTCTAGGTGCACAAGGCAGTGATCCAGGAGGTTTTGCTTCGGGAATAGGGGAAAGAGACTGAAGGGGAAGAGCCAGGTGGCGGGTATCTAATATACGCCTGTCCTTTAATGTCTGTGGAAATTATATCCAGGCCAACTCCCAGATGGCAAAGTCCATGTGAAGGAATATGCCTGTAGTCCCAGCACTGGGGAGGCTGAGGTAGGAAGATGGCTAAAAGTTCAGGGCCAGCCTGGGCTACAAAGCAAGACTGTCTCAAAAAAAAACAAAACCAAAACCCAAACTATATATATATATATATATATATATATATATATATATATATATTTGTCTTTTTTGAGACAAGGTCTCACTATGCAGTTCAGGCTGGCTTTGAGCTTATTTTTGTAGCCCAGGCTGGTCTCGAACTCACTGATCCTCCTGCCTCAGCCTCCCAAGTACTGGGATTACAGGCGTACACCACCATACCCAACTCAAAAATATATTTTTATATGTCCACGCTGAACTTCTATAAAGTTTTATTTTCTCATCATTATACATAGTGCGGCAGTTTTTTTTTTAAATCTCTTTTTGGATTAAGGGCCTGCACACTGAGTCACATTGCTTAGTATGAGTCATATACTAAGGCTTGAATCCAGGATCTTTGTACTGAGTGACAACCCCAGTCATTTTATTTTCAATGTATTGAGTTCAGGGTCTACAGGGTCTCCCTGCTTAGATCAGACTTGTAGTGATCCTCCTGTTTTCAGCTTCAAGTACTGGGATTACAGGCACTCACCCCCATGCCCAGTCTCAATCGCCAGTCTCAGAGCGCCCCAGGGCAGGGCCAGCACAGTACCATGGGATCGAACTCCCAGCCACTGAGCTCTGCCTAAGCAGGCACTTTAGTCCGCTGAGCTATCTAGCCAGCTCCAGCCCCAGTCATTTTCTGTTCTTTTGTTATGAGACAGGCTCTAAATCATGTTGCCCAGGCTGAGGTTAAACTGTGATCCTCCTGCCTCAGGATTTTTTATGTAAAGGATCAGAGCATGCATGGATTTCAGTCTCAAAGGAATCCTTAAATTAATCCCTCATGGACAGATTCTAGAGAGAGCTGGATACTTCTTTCTTTCTTTCTTTCTTTCTTTTTTTTTTTTTTTTTTTTTTT
>PVJA010019349.1:5877-24825 GCA_004027025.1 Myocastor coypus | reverse complement strand
GGGATCAAATTCTGGACTTTGAGCTTGCTGGGCAGGCGCTTGTGCCACGGAGCTATCTCCCAGCCCCTGTAAGTGGTAAAGCAGCCACAGTACACACTTGGTGACATTAAGGACATCTATGGTTCACCTCATGCCATGCAGCCCAGCCCCTGGGCGCACTGAGCCAGTGATGTCCAGGTTTGGTGGCCCACACCTGTAATCCCAGCACACTAGAGAGGCAGAAAACAGGAGGATCACTACGAGCCCAAACTACGTAGTGAGACCCTGCACACACACACACACATACACACACACACACACACACACACACACACACACACACTATCCATGGTATTATAAAACCATCACATCATACATTTAGAATTCTTTTCATTATTTTCCGTTGAAACTCTGTCCAAAATTAAGCAGTAGCTCCTCATTTCCTCCAGGTCCACCTCCTGGCAACCACTAAAAGCTGTATTTCTAAAAGAAAAACTGTTTCTATACATACACCTTTTGTGTGTGTGTGTGTGTGTGTGTGGTACTGGGGATTGAACTTAGAATGCTGCACTTGCCAGGCAAGTGCTAATTCTACTGAGCTATCTCCCCAGCCCTCTACACACACACCTTGATTAAAGTTTTTATCACTATGACTAAAAAAAGAAAAAAGAAAGAAACTTGGCGTGGTGGTCCACAGCCCTTGGGAGCTGTGGTTCCGAGCCAGCCTGGACTACCTAGCAAGACCCTGTCTCAATCAAACAAATGCAAACAATCAGGGCCAGTAGAATAACAAATCCCTGTAATCCCAGGTACTCAGAAGGCTGAGGCAGGTGCTGGGGAGATAGCTCTGTGGCACAAGTGCCTGTCTGGCAAGTGCAATGTCCTGAGTTTGAACCCCATCCCGCCAAAAAAAAAAAAAAAAGAAAAGCTGAGGCAAGAGGCAAGAGGACTTGGCTTAGGGGCGAGTCTAGAGGAACCTAGTGAGATAGTGAGATGAGAGAGGAAAAAGAACCAGAATAATTTGTTCACAGTCGCCCTCCTGTTGAGGGGCATAAAGAGAGCTTATACTTTTGCGGGTGTCAAACGCACACGAACCCCAAACCTCACAGATGTTCTTTGTTCCCTGTTCCAGTTAAAGCCAAACATTTACAGAAGAAAAGGTGAGCTCCAGGGGCACTTTAGGAGGGTGGCTTGGGGAAAGAAGGGCGCTGCTTGGCGGGTGAGCGCCCTCTGCTGGAGGATTGCCGAACAGGAACAGGTACTGGGCGCTGGGCTTTCTCTTCTCTGGCCCTGGTGACTCGGCTCTCCCACCTCCCCTGTCAGGAGGTCGTCGCAAGACCTCGAAATGTCCGGGTGGATTTCTGTGGGTTTCCTCGGGGTTGTGCCGTGCCCACCCTGCACCCAGTGGCCTCGGGTCGTGATAGCCTAAGGCCTGCCGCCTACTGAGGCTGCTCAACAAATCAGGCTCAGCGGACAGAGACCCCAAATGTGGGTCTGACTTGGGGCCCAGGTGGCCCAGCACGCCGATCCTGTCTAATGCGCAACTTCTGTCCTTTCTCCCCAGAGAGCGGGAATCGTGCTGGGTACAGATGAACTACGACAACACAGGTGCGTGCTTCCTTGCCGCCATCCCACGCGGGGAGGAGACTGCCTGAAAAAACCCGGAAGTTAAGCGTGGTGTTGAACTTCTGCCATCCCAGGGCTCCAGGAGGAGGCGGAGGCGGGAGGAGCGCAAATTCAAGCCGCTCCTGGGCAACTCAAAGACTTGCCAGGATCCTGTCTCAGAACCAAAAAAAAAAAAAAAGATGAGGCAAGGGCCAGCCAGACAACTAAGCACATTAAAGCGCCTGCTTAGGCAGACGCGGGGCTGGGGGGTGTTCGATCCCCGGCCTGCTGTGCCAGCCCCGCCTCTACTCCCCAGGCAGGTGGAGACTGGGCATGGTAGTGTGCACCTGTAATCCCAGCACGTGGGAGGCTGTAAACGGTAGGTTCACTACAAACCTCATCTACGTAGTGAGACCCTGTAGACCTTGTACTAAGTACATTTAAAAAAAAAAAAAAGGTGAGCCAGGAGGATCATTCTGAGTTCGAGACCAGCCTGGCCTACAAAAGTGAGTTCAATGCCAGCCTGAACTGCATTGTGAGACCCTGTCTCAAAAAGACAAAACAAAACAAGCCAAAAGCCCACAGTTTCCCTATGTAACCCAGGCTATCCTCAAACTCATGGTAACCCTCCTGCCTCAGCCTCCCTGGTGCTGGGATTACAGGCATGTGCCACCATGGCTGGGAGAAACCCAGTGAACTAATCACCAAGTGTTTGTGTGTTCTCCTGTGGGCTGGGTCATGACCGTGGCTTACTGGACATCTCTGGTAGGAATGGAGCCCACCTGCCTTCCAGAACATACCATCCTGCTGACCCCATGCGGTGGGCAGTGGACAGCCAGTCCACAGGAAGCACAACACAGAAACTCCATTCATTCATTCGCTCATTCATTCATTCATTTATTCATGCAATCATTTGTTTGTTCATTCACTCATTTTTCAATCCTGGTGGCTGAACTCAGGGCCTTCACACTAATAAGCTCCATCCCCAGTAACGTTTGCATTTTTGTTTTGAGGCAGATTCTCACTAAACTGCTAGGTTGGCTAGCTGCATTTGAATCTGCTCTCCTCCTGCCTCAGCCTTCAGGGGTGCGGAATTGACAGGCATGCACCACCACATCCAGGTCTCTCTCTACAGTGGAGGGTGTGGGGTCGGGGGGCATCAGGTGGTGGCAGCACAGGCTATCCCTAGGGGGTAGTGTTCAAAAGATGACACTTGCAAGAGTAGCTGAGTAGGACCAGGTGTGGCGGTACAACCTATAATCCCAGCACGCAGGAGGCTGAGGCAGGAGGACTGGCAGGAATCTAGAGTCCCAAACTACATTTTAAGACTGAAAAAAGGAAAGGTAGGGTGAAGAGGGGGTGATCAAGCAAGTTAGGGGTTCCCCTGTGGGCTGCTTTGGGGAAGCAGGAGTGACAGGCACCTGTTTTCCCTGGGGATGTGAGTGGGCCCAAAGGGCCTGCAGCTCAGCCTTGGGCGGAGGATGCTGGGAGACACCCCTCCCCCATGGCGGGGCAGGGCCGACCACGGGGACCAGCAGGGACACAGAAGCCATGCGGGCTGTTCTGACCGTTCTCTCTCTGTTTCAGACATGTCCTTTGACAACTCCCTGTTTGCCATCTCCACGGTGAGTGGCTGCTCAGTGTGTCCTGCTGAGGGTACTAATGTGGGCAGGGGGTCGCACCAGGCTGGGTCCCTCTGTTGACTCCAGGTCCCGGGAAAAGCCCAGAGTCAGGGAATCTGCCCTTGGTTGTGAATTCAAACCCTGGTTCTGGAACAAAAAAACTTGAAAGCCCAGGGTCATGACGGGACAGGGTTGTCACTCATGGAGAGGTGAGATGCTACTGTGGTCATACACACTGTGTGGTCAGCCTGATGCCCCCTCAGAATGGTGACAGAGGGACTCACAGTGATGGGCTGCTGGGGGGTCCCTGTGGGAGCCTTGGGATACTGGGATGCACTCCGGCTCTTCTGGTACCCGGCTTGTTTTGTGTTGTTTCAAGGACTTCAGCTTAATGTTCCACTTGGAAATAAAGTCACATCCCATTTAATTCTGGTTTTTGAGATAGGGTCTTACTATGTAGCCTAGGCTAGCTTTGAACTTGTGGGGATCCTCCTGCCTCAGCCTTCTGAGTGCTGGGATTTCAGGCATGTATTGTCATGCCTGGCTCCCAAACTCTGGCTTGCTTATTTGTTTACTTATTTTCATCTTTTTGAGACAGGGTCTCACTATGCAGTTTAGGCTGGCCTTGAACTCACTTTTGTAGCCCAAGCTGGTCTGGAACTCACATTGATCCTCCTGCCTCAGCCTCCCAAGTGCTGGGATTACAGGTGTGCATCACCACACCCAGCTTATTTATGTATTTATTGAGACAGGATCTCAGTATGTCATTCGGGCTGACCTTGAATTTACTGTGTCACTCTGGATGGCTCTGAACTTGCAGGGATCCTCCTGCTTCAGCCTCATGAGTGGTGGGATTTCAGGAGTGTTCCACCACACCCAGCAAAACTCCATTTTAGAGATGTGTCCCCTTGTCCTGTCACCGTCTCAGTGTGGGATAGAAGCCTGGGTCTATCAGACACTTTTGCATATATATAGTATGTGACAGTCTTAGTATTTGTACTTTGTAATTTTTTTTTCTTGTTTCAGAACCTTTATTTGTTTATTCACTCATTTTTATGGCTGGCTCAGCCTGCCCCGAGGGCAGGGCTGGCACAGCATGTGGTGCCGGGGATCGAACCGCGGTCCCTGAAGCCACCCAAGCAGGCGCTTTACACCACTGAGCCATCCTGCCAGGCCCCAGTACTTTGTAATTTTTTTTCCCCCAAATTAGAGATACTTGGGTCGGGCGAGATGGTTTAGTGGTCTAAAGCGCCTGCTTAGAAAAGCTTAGGCAACTTTTCAGGGACTGTGGTTGGATCCCCAGCACTACGTGCTGTGCTAGCCCCACCCCCAGGGCGGACTGAGCCGGCCATAATAATAATAATTTTAAAATTCTCCCAAATTAGAGATACTTGACCCACAAACTCCATGGATCCAGGAAGCGTCTAGCCAGCTTCTTCCTACAGAAGGCTCCCCACTGCGGTGGCTTTTGAGATCTAGGTGGGACAGGTGCAGGTTATAGGACTTTGACTTTACCAAGGGCGCTCACCCGCGCCCTCTAGAGGCTTTCAAGGGAAAGACAGGCTGTAGAGAGCAGAGTGGGCGCCCAGGCAGCTCCTAGAAGGGAACAACACAGGTCCTGGTGAGCCCGAGATAGGTGTTTTGGTTCTGCTGCTGTTGAAGCCAGAAGTCGCAGAAGCAGATGGAAGCAGGTCAGGGTAGATCCAGTCGTAGGAAACAGGATTTCTTTAGATATTCTGAGCCCAAAGCAGAAGAGAGAATCCTGGGAGAGGCACAAGAAAGACAGCAGGTGATGTCCAGAACACTTGCAGCGTCTGGCCTAAAGTTTCAGGCAGTGCTGGTATAAAGACTGACTCAGGCCAAAGAGATAGCTCAGAGGCTCAAGTAAGTACAAGGTCCTGAGTTCAATCCCTGGTGGAGAGAGAGAGAGGAGAGAGAGAGAGAGAGAGAGAGAGAGAGAGAGAGAGAGAGAGAAAGAGAGACTGTTCTACTCTTCATGAGTTTAAGACCAGCCTCAGGGGACCTGGCAGGATGGCTCAGTGGTTGCCATCCTAAAGCGCCTGCTTAGGAAAGCTTAGGCGGCTGCAGGGACCGCGGGGGCAGGCTGAGCCGGCCATAAAAATAAATAAATAAACAAACAAAAGTTCTGAAACAAAAATAAATAAATAAATAAATAAATAAGACCAGCCTCAGTTACATAGTGAATTCAAGGTGAACGTGAACCTGAGTTACACAGCAAGACCTGGTCTTAAAAAAAAAAAAAAAAAAAAAAAATCTTAGCATTTGTGAAGTAGGAAGATTGTTGTGAATTGGAGGCCAACCTGGACTACACAGGAAGACCTTGTCTCCAGACCCAACCCAACCCAACCCAACCCAGCACAATCCCAGTCGTCTTTCTTTCTAAGGCTGCATCATATTCCCTCGTAGCTGGGCCACATTTTATAACTCTATGCTTGTACTGATGGACACAGGGGTTCTTTCCACCTTTTAGTTTTTTTGAACAGGGCAGCTGTGAAAGTGGGTGTGCAAACAGCAGAGTTTCTGCTTTCAATTTTAGTGTTCTAAGAGTTAGAAAGTTGCATGGTTTGCCATAATGATTTAAAAGAAGCTAACAGGTCTTTTACTGTTAGGGGGTGGAGTGGGGTGGACTAGTAACACCCTGGGGTGAGGTGGGGTGGACTAGTTCCTTTTTTTAAGTTTTTAAAAATTTTTGTTAAACCTCATTTATTTGTTCATGTTATGGCCGGCTCAGCCTGCCCTGGGGTGGGGGATGCACAGCATGTGGTGCCAGGGATCAAGGAGTGGTCACCTTAACTTTCCTCCGCAGGCACTTTAGAGCACTGAGCCATCTCGCTGGCCTGACTAGTTCCTTATTTTCTTCTTCTTCTTTGTCTTTTTTTAAAGAATTTTTTATTTTATTTTATTTATTTTTTTGTTTCAGAACCTTTGTTTTTGTTTATTCACTCATTTTTATGGCTGGCTCAGCCTGCCCCGAGGGCAGGGCTGGCTGGCGCAGCATGTGGTGCCAGGGATCGAACCGTGGTCCCTGAAGCTGCCCAAGCTTTCCCAAGCAGGAGCTTTAGACCACTGAGCTATCCTGCCAGGTCCCCTTCTTTTTTGTCTTTTTGAGACAGGGTCTCCCTATGTAGTTCAGGCTGGCCTTGAGCTCACTTTCGAAGCCCAGGCTGGTCTCAAACTCGGGCACAGATCCTCCTGCCTCACCTCCCAAGTGCTGGGATTACAGGTGTGCACTCTTTCTTTTTTCCTTTTTCTTTTGAGACAGGCTTCACTGTGTAGTTCAGGCTGTTCTTAAACTCATGGGCATCCACCTGCCTCAGCCTCCTGAGTGAAGGGATTACAGGTGGGCACTACCACCATCACACCTCGAGCTATCTCCCCAGCCCCTCTTTTACTTCTTTTATTTTTTATTTATTTATTTATTTTTAGAATTTTTTTTTTTCTTGTTTCAGAACTTTTGTTTATTTATTTATTTTCATGGCCAGCTCAGCCTGCCTTTGATGGCAGGGCTGGCGCAGCATGTGGTGCTGGGGATCAAACTGCGGTCCCTGCAGCCGCTCCCTAAGCAGGCACTTTAGACCACTGAGCCATCCCGCCAGGCCCTCTTTTACTTCTTTTAAAAAATCTTTTATCTGTTTATTTGGTACAGGGTCACACTATGCAGCTCAGAATCATAGCTTTCCTAGCTATGACTCTCCTAGCTTTGGTGGCTGGCATGGGTGTGCCCAGAGTTCCAGAGCCAGCATGGCATTCGGCACCAGGGATCAAACCCAGGTCCTTATGCTTGCCAGGCAGGCACTGAGACCACCAAGCTATCTCCCCAGCTCTCTGCTTTAGTTCTTCAAGCTTCTTAGCAACCTTAGGAGATGGGTACTATTATGTCCCCATTTTTCACAAAACTGAGGCAAAGACTTGGGTTGTAGGGAGTGTGGCAGTGTGAGATCTGATGGGTTCAGGGGGCCCCAGAACATGAGGAAACCCTGGCGCTGACCTTCCAACTCATCCAGTTCTTTTTCTTCTGCAGGCAAAGAGGACCATTTCTGAGGAAGACCCAGCGGCCACCCTGCATGCCTGCCCTGGCAGTGCTAGTGCTGGGCCGCGGAAGAGGCCGGCCTCCAACTCCTCCTCACCAGAGCCCCCCGAGTTCAGCACTTTCCGGGCATGCCAGTGAGGAGGCTGAGGACTGGGGAGCCCTCTGTTCAGCTCACTGTCTCTCAAAAGGCCTGGAGGCTTTTGGGGGCTCGGGTCCTCCCAGTACTGGGAGAGGGGGGCATTTCCAATTCAGCTGCTGCTTTCTCAGGGAATTGAACAGGGAGAAGACAAGGACCAGAGGACTTTCCTCCCAGAAGTGGGGAAGAGGGGATGGAGGTGTGGCCTGGAGGCTGGATCAAAAGCAAGGAGCCCAGCTGCAGACCCCCAGCTTCTCAAAACCACCAGAGCCAGGTGCGGCAGTGCACACCTGTCATCCTGGCATTTGGGAGGCCAAAGCAGGAGAATCTCTGTGAATTCAACGCTAGCTTGGGCCACATAGTGAGATCCCGTTTCAAAACAATAATTAAACAAAGAAACCAAAAAAAAAAAAAAAAACGGGGAAAAAAAAAAAAGAGTCAGAGAAGAATCCTAGCTTGCTTGTGGTCCGTAGCAGGCCTCAGGGGTCCCCTCCTTACTCCTCCGCAGCTGCATCTGAGCTGGCTCCTTCTGGGTTGTGTTGGCACAGGGTTTGGCGTGTTCTGTGCACCCCGGACCTGTTACTGGAACACATGCTGCACTGTCATGGGCCCTGAATCCTTTAAGCCTGAGACGCGAGGTCCCCCTGCTGGGTGGCTGAGCGGGGTGATATCACTATGTTGGGGGACCCTGAACCTCAGGCTGAGCGGGGCCCTGCAGTGGCGGGAGGGGTGTGGGCTTTGAAGCGGGTATTGGGGAAGAGTGGGATTGACTTGGTCCAGGGAAGGACACCAGCGAGGGGAGAAGGGAAGCGGCTTCTCGGTGGTTCTCTCAAAGGGGTTAAAGGACACAGGACTCAATGGGCTGCTATCACTGAAATGCGGGGTGTAACGGGGAAGGCGGGAGCTGAAGAAGGCGCGGCAGGGGGCGTACCAGTGACACGAATAGAGAAGGGAAGACTGGGTGTGCGGATGGCAGGGTTCAGCTGCTCCGGCCCGGGCTGGAGTCACCGGGGGCGGGTAGCGGCTCCTGGTCCCGCCCCCGCCGTAGCGGGGGCGCCTCACAAAGCGAGTCCCGGACGGGGGGAGCAGACGGCGGGGGCCGGGCCTCGCTGCAGAGAGCCCGCCTCCTCGCCGGCCGCCTCACAAAGCCGGGTGGGCCCGGGGGCGGGGCCCGGGGGCTCCGGCCGGCCGCGGGGGCTCCAGCGTCCGCGGGCGGGGATGCCAGGGACCGATCAGGGCTGCGCGTGCAGGGGGGGCCCTGATGTGTCCGCGCAGCGCCCTGCCGCGCTCTGCCCTCGCCGTGCCAGACTTGAGCGGAGCCACCTCACGCCGCGCGGGCCTCAGAGCCCGGAGCCGGAGCCTGGGGGCGGGGCGGGGCCCTCAGGGGCGTGTCCAGTCACCCCGCCTTATAAAGCGCGACCATTCGCGCGGCGCCGACAGTGGGTGGAGCGCGGGCCTTCTGAGGGTGTGTCTGGGCCGGTAAGCGCCGCCCCACGCACGCTCCCGCCTGCGCGGCGGAGTCACCTCACAAAGCGGCGACAGCTCTGGCGGGGGGGGCGGGGGGGGCTCGGCCCCGCCTCCGCGGCGCGCTTCCTCAGACCCACGCCGAAGGCCGCCAGCAGGGTGCGCTGTGCCAACAAGCCGGGCCGCGGCGGCGGCGGCGAGGCAGCGCTTGGACGGCAGGCGGCGCTGCCCGGCTCGGCCTCAGCTTACGCGGCGGCGGCGGCGGCGGTGGCCTGGGCCCGGGCGCGGTGGCGGCGGCGGCGGCGGCGGCGGCTGTGGGGCCTGGAGCCGGATCTAAGATGGCTGCGGCGGCGGCGGCGGTGGGGCCAGGCACAGGGGGCGCGGGCGCGGCAGGCCCGGGCGTTGCGGGGCCTTGCGCGGCGGTGTCCGTGTTCCCCGGCGCCCGCCTCCTCACCATCGGTGACGCGAACGGCGAGATCCAGCGGCACGCGGAGCAGCAGGCGCTGCGCCTCGAGGTGCGGGCCGGCCCGGACGCGGCGGGCATCGCCCTGTACAGCCGTGAGTGCGGGGCCATGCCGCTCGGGGCTGCGCACGAGGCCGGCGGCGGGGGAGGGGCGGACCGGGCTGGGGTGCGGGGTGCCGAGCGTCGGATCCCGGGGACACAGAGGGAAGCGCGGGCTCATGCGGTGGGCGGAGGGGCGCGCTCCCCCGGGCAGTGCGGGGCCTGAGATTGGGGAGGGGGCCCGTGAGCAGGAAGTGAGAGACCTAGCGGGTAATGGGGTGAGGGGAGAGCCGGGCGGGGGGACACCGAGGAGCGGGCGTGGCCGCCCGGGAGCCTCTGGCCACCTAAGGTGCCTCCACTCCCAGATAGTTGGAAAGCGGCTTTAAGCTTGGGGCCCTCGGGGGACACCCCCCGCCCCCAGTGAGAAACTTGGAAAGCTAGACGCAGGGGTCCCCGCGAGGGTAGCGCAAAGAGCCCGAAGGGTCCTGGCTTCCAGATGGCTGGGACAGAATGGGTGGTAGCAGCACCACCTCCCGCTCTGCCACGAGACTCCCGTGTCCTTTTTGGGGATATGAGAAGCTGGTTGCGTTCTCACAAACTGCTTTCAAACTGACATTTCGGTGGGGAGGGGAAAAAAAATCTCAAACGTGTCTGCCAAGTTCCGTTCCTCCTCCCTCTCTCAGGCCCCTAGTGTTTGTAGTTCATCCTTTTTCTTTCTCTTGTTACTCTTCACTGGTCTCTTCTCTGATTCCTGGTTCACATTTTGCTATTCTGTTTCACTCGGTTTTGTCTCCTGGGGTTTCCTGTAGAGACGCTCTGGGGAGTCAGGGAGGAGGCCTTTACCGGCTTTGGCCTCGTGGGATTTTTTTGCCACTTTGGGTAGCGGGTGTTCCCCAGGGCAGCGTGGGGAGTAGTTGCTTCACATGGGGTTCTCGTCATGCTTTGACTTTGAAAATACAGGTTATAAAGGAGTGCCTGTGCCTCCGAGGTGTGACAGCTTTGGAGGCTGGGACAGAGCTGGTCTTGGGCCAAATAAGGAGAAGGAAGTAGGATGTGTCTCCCTACGGGAAATTGCCTGTGATGTGGGAAGCTCAGAACCCCAAAACCTAAGCAAGCCCATGCTTTCGACCAACATCAGGAGCATTTCTTGAGCTTTTCCCTTAAAATGAAAGAGTTCTAGGAGAGTTAAAACTTTTAAGAAAACATTTTAAGAGCACTTTTAAATGCTCTATAAAGAAGTTTAGAAACACAATCCAGTCTCCAAATAACCCACCTCCTCTTTCAGTGATTCTTATGGGCTTATTGCCGGGGAGTTTTTACTTTCTGATTTTTCGGTAATCTTGAAAGTGAGGTGGGAGCCCAGCATGGATGATCACCCCCTATCAACCCCTAGTACCTTAAAAAATAAACCAGGAGAATGATAATCGTGTTACAGGTTGTACACACAGTTCTGAGAGATAGTTCAGAAATGAAAGAATAGCCAGGTATGGTGGGTGGCACACCTCTGTAATCCCAGCACTTGGGAGACTGAGGCAGGAGGATAGGTGCAAGTTCAAGACCAGCCTGGGCTACCAAAGTGAGCTCAAGGCCAACCTGAACTGCATAGCAAATCCCTGTCTCAAAAAGACCAAAAAAGGGGCCCGGCGGGATGGCTCAGTGGTCTAAAGCGCCTGCTTGGGAAAGCTTGGGCGGCTTCGGGGACCGCGGTTCGATCCCCGGCACCACATGCTGCGCCAGCCCTGCCCTCAGGGCGGGCTGAGCTGGCCATAAAAATGAGTGAATAAACAAACAGAGGTTCTAAAACAAGAAAAAAAATAAATAAATTAAAAAAAAAAAAAGACCAAAAAAGAAAGAAAGAAGAAAAGAAAAATGAAATAGGAGCAAGTCTACATTTCTCAAACAGAAATCCTCAATCCTGGATGATATACCTCCAGGGCTAGGAAGTATTTTCTTCCACATTTTGCTTAAATAGAATTGACATGGGTTCAGACATGGTCTCTGGAGGCAGACAGTGCTGGGTGTATTATGTGCCTGTGATTGCTGGAATGCACAGTTGCAGCCTTGATGGCTTAATAGAGCTGGACTGTGTTCTCTTTTAGCTCAGAAATCAAGGTGTGGCCAGGTGTGGTGGCGCACACCTGTAATCCCAGCACTTGGGAGGCTGAGGCAGGAGGATCAGTGTGAGTTTGAGACCAGCCTGGTCTACAAAAGTGAGCTCAAGGCCAGCCTGAACTGCATAGGGAGACCCTGTCTCAAAAAGACAAAAAAAGAAAAAAGAAATCAACTTGTGGGCTGCTCCTGCCTGCTGTCTCCTGAGGACCTAGGAGCTCCTCCCTGGCCTCTTGCAGTATCGAGTAGCTCCAGGTGGCTCCTTGGCCTGTGGCAGCAGCACTACAGTCCCTGTCTTCCTCTTCATGGTACCCTTTCTGTGTTCTTGGTATGTCTCTTGCTTTTTCTTTAGTACCATACTGGGATTGAGCCCAGACTTTGCCCTGAGGTAATTTCCCAGCCCCCTTATTATTTTGAGACAAGTGCTGGGATTACAGGCTTGCCTTCATCGTACCCTGCTTCCCAACAGGATTTTACCGCATCCCTACATTGCCCAGGTTGTGCTCCAACTTACAGTCCTCCTGCCTCAGCCTCCCAGAGTGCTAGGATTACAGGTTTCTTCTAACACTTGGCTTCCTCTGTTTTATTTCCTTTTTATGACACTAGGGATTGACTTTGAGGCCTACTCTCAGTGTAGACCCTCATCATCCCGAGGACCCTAACTTAATTACACTGCCAAAGACTGTGTTTCTAAATAAGGCCGCCTTCCCTGATTTGAAGTTTTAGGACATCATGGACATAATCATCCTTGGATCACGCTTCATGGGCCTGTCCTATATGTCTTTGTTAGCTGTGGAATGTGTGCCTCAGTTTCCTCTTTGTAGAGCTGGGATGACGTCATGCTGCCTTGGGCTGCCTTGGGCTGCCTTGTTTGCTCAGTGACATTTTTGTGTGTGTGCTACCAGGGGTTGAGCCCAGAGCCTTCACACCGAGCCATATCCCCAGCCCTCTTCATTTTTTATTTTGAGGCACGCATGTTTTTTGTTGTGTTGCTCCAGCTTTCTTGATGGTTGCACCTGCTCCCCGACTGGCTGGGACAATCTCAGAGTGGACTGGGCTACTGCTCAGCCCCACAGCACACTGGCTCCCCAGTGGCTAGGACGTGGCTGGAGAGGAGGGCGGTGGGTCTGCTCTCAAGTGTCCCTGTGAGTACTGAGTCCAAGTCCACGGTATGGGGCCACATGCACCCGATCAGAGAGCAGGGCTGTCCCCTGGCATTGTCCCCAGAAGCTCAGGCCTTGCCCTGGATGAACTTCTTTCCTAGACTCAGGCTTTGCCCAGGGGCATTGGTGCTCTGCTGGTGTCCCAAGGCTGCGTTCCATGAGCCCCACTTGGGTTTCTGGGCCTGTGGGTGTTGCATCCATACACCCAGGGACCTGGTGGAAGCTTGGCCAGGACGTAGGCATACAGGCCTTGGGGTCCTCCGTGTGGGTTGTAGCTCAGAGGCCTCTGTGAGTGGTGCTGAGGGCCCTGAACGTAGATTTGGTGGGCACTGTGCAGCCAGGTGGCCAGGAACAGCCATCTTGTCTTCCAGTTTCCTCACCTGTACCACCACTCCAGTCTCAGTTTACCCAGCATTGATGGTCATGCCCCCCAGGCCTCAGAACTTAGGCAACACTAAGTAGTTGCACAGGATAGGTGTCCCACGTGTAGCAAGGGAGTAGCTGGTCACCTCTGCAGTGGTTATTGGCAGTGATGTCACCTGAGCATAGTGAAGAGCCAGGGTTCCTAGGATAGAGCCCCTTGTACTGCAGTGTTTCTTTGCCCCCCCCCCCCATGGGAAAGTGACTCCTGCGTCCCCCAGTAGGAGCCTTGGCATGGTCACTCTGCAGCCCTCGGAACTGTTTGAAGTCACTCTGGCCTTTGTCCATGCGCCTGGCTGCATGGCACACAACTCCCAGCACCAGGCTGTTTCCCTAGGCAGGGAGGTGCAGGCCCTTTGGCTTGGGCTTCTGGGCCTTGCGGGAGCTTTGGCATGGCCTCTGGCATTCCTGGACACAGGTGCTTTTCCCTTGAAAGGAGGTGGCTCTCGGGGAATCCTGACGGTGGCTGGGAAGCGACTCAGTTCCTCAGCCTGGTGGCATCCTTTCTGGAGATGACTGTGTCATTTTTCTTTCTTGGTCAGCATAAGTCAGTTTGACCTGGGCTCTGGACTCTTTCCCGACCTCTCAATGAGAAGGAGACGCAGCACATAAGTGCTGTTACTACAGGGTGGATTTCACCTTGTGGAGGGCACATCAGGGGGCAGAAAGATCCTTCATCAGAAGAGGAAGAAATGGCCTGTTGTAGTGGCTCATTTCTGTAATCTCAACACCCTGGGAGGCTGAGACAGGGAGGATCAAGCCCTGCTGTGGATGTAGTTCAGGGCCAAGGCTCAGTTTCAGTCCCCAGTAGTGGAGGCAGGGATAAGTCAAAGAAGAGAAGGTGGAGTGTAGAAGGCTGGCTGCTCAGCCTGACCCCCTCTGTCCCACTGCTGAGAAGCCTCTGACATGGGTGTGGGTTATGTGCAGCCCCTGGGATAACTCAGTGTCAAGCTGCAGTGACAGCTGAGACAGTTGGCACCACCAGAAGGGGATTCATATTTCAATGGTGTCTGCAGGTTGCTAAGGGCTGCTGCCATATACTGAGCACTTATTGTGTACCAGGCTGTACATGACCTGTGCTGACTCAAGGTCTTGATTTTGGGAGCAACAAGGGAAAAGATAGCATAAATCCAGGCTTATTTCTATATAGTGTAGAGGTGGGAAAGGCTTTTACATTTTTGGAGGATGAAAAAACGAAAATCTTCAAAAAGAATATTGACCTGAGACTGGCATCCTGTCTCACCTGCTATATTTGTTCCCTAGCCTTTGACAGGAGCAACTTGCAAACCCTGGGATAAAGGGAGGAGGAGGAAGAGGAGGAGGAGGAGGAGGAGGAGGAGGAGAGGCTGGTGGGCAGCTTGGTCCCAGTCAACTCTAAGACATGTCTGTCCTCAGTCATGACTGTGAGGTGTCCTGTTGGCTCTGGCCAAGTGAAGTATACTTTCTGGGTTACGTGAGCCAATTGGCCCTCAGGTTGTGCCCCTTGCTGGTTGACACTGGCCAGTCCATCAGAAGTCCTTGAAATTGGGGACTCTTGTCTCGTTTTGCTAGTGGGAAAAACAGGCAAAGGTGTGACCAGCTGAGATGACATGGTATACAGATAGCCAAGCTGGCCTTGGAGCACAGGACTGCTGGACACAGCTGCAAGGCGTGTGGGTCAGTAAAGGACAGGTGGTGGGGATCTGTATAATGGAGGCCAAATTGGTAGTGGCGAGGAAAAGTGGCATTTATGTTCTCATGCTTAACTTTGGGGATGAGTAGTTGCCCAGGTCTCTAGGAGTCATGTGGAGGGTTTGGGAATATCCAGGCTGTCCCCTCCAGAAAACACCCCTAAAATCTGTTGTCTTTATTTTTTATCTTTCTTTTACTTGTTTTTTTATTTGTTTGTTTGTTTTCTTTTTTTTTTAAATTTCTTTATTTATTTTCTTGTTTCAGAACCTTTATTTGTTTATTCACTCATTCTTATGGCTGGCTCAGCCCACCCCAAGGGCAGGGCTGGCGCAGCATGTGATGCCGGGGATCAAACCAAGGTCCCTGAAGCCGCCCAAGCTTTCCTAAGCAGGCGCTTTAAGCCACTGAGCCATCCCTCCGGGCCCTGTTTGTTTGTTTTGTCAGAACCAGTGATTGAACTTGCCCTTGCGCTTGCCAGGCAAGCACTTACTCTACGAGCTATCTCCCCAGCCCCCCAAATCTGCTGTCTTCGTGGTTCACATGGCTGCTAGAGTCCATCCATCACACCCGACTTTCTGACAGCAGGGTAAAGGGAAGGTTAAAGGAGGAGAAGGGCTGTGAGCAGCACAGGCTCAGGAGGCTGACTCGGGGCACCTCAGCCTCCACTCCATAGCAGAAACTGAGTTGTGCTGCTCCTGCCAGCCTCAGAGGAGACTGGGCAGTGCAGCCTTTATAGCCTGAGCAGCCCTGTGCTCAGCCAAATCCAGGGCTGCATTTTAGGGGGAAAGAGACCATCCTGACAGTTGCTGTGGCTGCAGATGAGGCGTGGGCTTGGCCAGGACAGGGATGGGTTTCTGAGAGGTGCCCAGGTGCAGCTCAGGTGCCTGTCGGTGGGTATGGGTGAACACTCGCCTGGCCTGGAGCACAGGGTCCCTGGGGGGAGCAGGGCCAGGCCTGGGCCACCTTTTCTGTGCACTCCTGTGCGCAGGAGAACAGCATCAAAGTAGGCTTGCTTTCTTTTTTTTTTTTTTGGTGGGACCAGGGTTCGAACTCACAACCTTACACTTGCCCAGCAGGCACTTGTGCCTCGGAGCTATCTCCCCAGCCCAAATACTGTTTTAGAACCTTTATTTGTTTATTCACTCATTTTTATGGCCAGCTCAGCCCGCCCCGAGGGCAGGGCTGACGCAGCATGCGGTGCCGGGGATTGAACCTCGGACCCTGAAACCGTCCAAGCTTTCCCAAGCAGGCGCTTTAGACCACTGAGCCATCCCACCAGGCCCTTGCTTTCTTTTTTTTTTTTTTTTTTTTTTTTTGAGACAGGGTCTCACTGTGCAGTTCAGGCTGGCTTTGAGCTCACTTTTGTAGCCCAGGCTGGTCTCGAACTCACAACGATCCTCCTGCCTCAGCCTCCCAAGTGCTGGGATTACAGGCGTGAGCCACCACGCCCGGCTATTGCTTTCTTTTTTAAAAAATTTATTGTTCTTATTGTTTCAAGACAGGGTCTCACTGTCTACTACAGATTGGTCTTGAACTCAGGCAGGCCCCCCCAACTCAGCCTGTCAAGTGCTGGGGTCAAGATGTGCATCACCATGGCCAACCTGGGTTCTGGGTTTGTTTGTTTTGCTTTTTTTTTTTTTTTTTTTTTTTTTTTTTTTTTTTTTTTTTTTTTTTTTTTTTTTTTTTTTTTTTTGTCCTTTTGAGACAGGGTCTCACTGTGCAGTTCAGGCTGACCTTGAGCTCACTTCTGTAGCCCGGGCCAGTCTTGAACTTGCACCCATCCTTCTGTCTCAGCCTCCCAAGTGCTGGGATTGCAAGTGTGTGCCACCAGGCCCGGCTGTTTTGCTTTCTTATATTAATATTAATAATAATAATAATAATATCATTATTATTATTATTATTATTATTATTATTATGGTCTTTCGGCCAGAACCGCCATCTTCTAGTAATTTGTCAAAATGACTAACATAAAGGGCAAGAGGAGAGGATCCTGGCATATGTTCTCCAGGCCTTTTAGAAAACATGAGGTGGTTCCTTTGGCCACATACATGTGAAACTACAAAAAGGGTGACATTGTAGACATCAAGGGAATGGGTACTGTGCAAAAAGGAATGTCTCACAAATGTTACCATGGCAAAACAGGAAGAGTCTATAATGTTACCCAGCACGCTACTGGCATTGTTGTAAACAAGCAAGTTAAGAGCAAGATACTTGTCAAGAGGATTAATGTACATATTGAGCATATTAAACATTCAGAAAGTTGTGATACCTTACTGAAATGTGTCAAGGAAAATGATCCAAAAAAAAGAAAGAGGCCAAAGAGAAAGGTACTTGGATTCAACTGAAACCAATAAATAAAACCAGATTTCAGGTCAAAATCTGACTTGGTATTTCCGAAAAACCAGAATGGCTGGTGACCAAGACCTATATGTGCTGCTTCTTTCAAAAGAGCTGTGCTGGGGCCCGGCAGGATGGCTCAGTAGTCTAAAGTGCCAGCTTAGGAAAGATTGGGTGGCTGCAGGGACCAAGGTTCGATCCCCACACCACATGCTCCGTCAGGCCTGCCCTCAGGGCAGGCTGAGCCGGCCATAAAAATAAACAAACAAAAGTTCTGAAACAAGAAAAAAAAATTTTTTTTAAATTAAGAAAAAAAAAGAGCTGTGCTGACCCCACTTGACTGGCCCCTCCCTGTTCACCATTAATGTCCCTTCTGCTGACTCCCTGTGTGTTTCAGCAGGACAGTTTAGAGTTTAGAACCCAGGCCTCGCTCAGGTATAGAGAAAGCTCTCTCCCAGCGGGCCCAGCCCTCCTCCTGGGCATTAAGTTAGAGACCTGCTCCTGGGGCAGGGGTGGAGGGGTGGTTAGGCCAGCCGGAGCCAGCCCCGCCCTCTCATGCACGCCCACCTCAGCCCCCAGCCTCTAAGCTACATTTGGGAAATTCAAAAGTTCTAAAAATGTAGCATATTTTTCCCCACTCGTTTGACAGCAGTTCTGGGCTGCACCTGGGCCAGCCAGTCGGCTGTGTGCTGCCATATGTGGCTCTTGGTAATCTCCATATATGCATTTACTGTGACGAAGTCACATTTTGTTGCAAAGATTGCATTGTTTACTAATCTAGGGAGACTACAGGGGAATATTATGTGTTATCTATTCCTCCTCATCTTGTTTTTCTTATTCAGCACCAGGGATTGAGCCTCACCCTTTCACTTTTTTATTTTGAGATAATCTACTAGGCTTTAAGTTGCACAGGATGGGCTATGATTGTCTTGCCTCAGCCCCCAGAGCGCTGGGATTTCAGGCGTGCACAGTGCACCTTTCTTAGCCCGGGATGGTCTTGAACTTACATTGATCCTGCTGTCTCAGCCTCCCAACACAGTGCACCTTTCTAAACCTGAAGTTATCATCTAGAATGCACTGGGCCCCCATCTAAGTATGGGACCTCTTATACAAGGCTGAATGAGGGGGTGTGGCCCCTGGACTGCATTCAGTGAACGGGCAGGGAGGGCTTCTCTGTAGAGGGAGGTTATGTGAGCCAGGGCTTGGCCACCCCAGAATGGGCCAGAGGGCTCAGAAGACCCCTGTGGCAGAAGGACTTCCCTGCTTCTGGCTCTGCTTAAGAACTGGGTAGGTGGGAGATTTTTCAGGACTGCTAGGAAAACAGCCATTCAGGGGAGAGGGCTGGGCGGAAACACAGGCCTGGCTGGCCCAGGTTCAGACTGGAGGCTTGGAAGGGTATCAGCGACTTGCAGTCAGTACCCTTCAGCTGTCTGTGGATGGCCCTGAGGATGTCCCAGGAGCCCCAAAATTACATCTATAGCCAGGCATAGTGGCATGTGTCTGTAATTCCAGGTGTTGTTTGGGAGGCTAAGGCAGGACAGTCGTAAGTTTGAGGGCAGCCTGGACAATTCAGTAAGATGCTGTCTCATTTTATTTATTTTTTTTTGTTTTTTGTTTTTTTTTTTGTTTTTGGTGGGCCAGAGTTTGAACTCATGACCTTGCACTTGCTGGGCAGGCACTTGTGTCATGGAGCTATGTCCCTGGCCCCAATTTTATTTTATTTTTTAAGAGTGAAAATAGCAGAAACAAAAAATAGAAAAAAAAAAAAAAAACAGTAACAAGTAAGAGTAAATATAGTACAAAATTTCAAAACAAGAAAAAGTCTTAAGGGCTGGGCATGGTAGTGCATGCCTATAATCCCAGCACCTAGGAGGCTGAAGCAGGAGGAT
>PVJA010019348.1:0-38628 GCA_004027025.1 Myocastor coypus | reverse complement strand
TTCTGCTTGCTGCAGATCCACAAGACCATCACGAGCACAAAGCTCACACTACCCTTCCAGGAAAAGCTCAGAGATAACTGAGATCCACACTACAGGAGAAAGTCTGCTAGCCACCAGATACAGGAGTGAGGCCAGTCCTACAATAGCCATTTAGCCCAGTGGATGGATCACCCAATTTAATCCAGCTTAAATGGCCAACCCTCAGGACCACGACCTCCTAAGTGCTTGCTGGAAGTCGCTAAACTTTGGAGCAGCATGCTGTGCTGCAAAGGGTAACAGATGGTGTCTTCCAACTCTGAAATCTTATCTCCATTTTTTAAGGGTGGGAGCTCAGTAGTCTTTAGCTCAAAGTCACTCTGAGTAGGCTTGCCCTGAAAGTGCTTCTTCAGGGTCCAGCACTTAGCATGAACCATCGTGAAGCTCCTAGAGCACAGTAAATGCATAGTCAGCCACCGTGAAGTCACTGGATCGTACTGAGGCAGGATAGCCCGACCAACAATGCTTTCTTATTATTATCTAACACCGACCACATTAATTTAGGATTTATTGTCTCTGCTGCTGAGTTAAGCACTTCATAAATATGATCTTTTGTTTTAATTTTCCTTTTGTGGCCGACTCAGTTCGCCCTGGGAACAGAGCTGGTGCCGGCATGTGGTGCCCAGGATGGAACCATGGTCGCTGTGCTTGCCTAAGCACCCAAGCAGGCGGTTTAGGCTGCAGAGCTATCTTGCCAATAGGATCTTTTTTGTTTTTTTTTTTTTTAATAATTTTTTATTTTATTTATTTATTTTTTTCTTGTTTCAGAACCTTTGTTTATTTATTCACTCATTTTTATGGCTGGCTCAACCCGCCCTGAGGGCAGGGCTGGCACAGCATGTGGTGCCGGGTTTGATCTGTGGTCCCTGAAGCCGCCCAAGCTTTCCCAAGCAGAGGCTTTAGACCACTTAGCCATCCCGCCGGGCCCGGACCATAGGATCTTATTTCCCCAACTTCCCTATAAGATAGGCACTGATATCATTGCCATTATAGAGATGAGGAAACAGGCTTCAACAAACCTCCAAGGCAAGGTCCATGTAAGTCAACACAGAAATACTTTCCATGCACCACCTAACATGCCTTTTCTCTAGGGCACTGCTAGCTACAGGGCGTGCAAATGCTTCCAGTTTCTCATCTGTTATACAGTATATCCTCAAGACAAGCATCAAGCACAAAGAACCAAACAAATCCTGCTCCTCTAAAAGCAACTAAGGGGTGCTGCTGCTTCACCCCACTTTCTGGAATGAAATTTACCCTATCCATGTAAAGCCAATTAAGAGTTCTTGTTTGTTCCTTTTTTAAAAAATATTTTTACAGGGCCTGGTGGGATGGCTCAGTGGTCTAAAGCGCCTGCTTGGGAAAGCTTGGGCGGCTTCAGGGACCATGGTTCGATTCCCAGCACCACATGCTGTGCCAGCCCTGCCCTCGGGGCGGGCTGAGCGAGCCATAAAAATAAGTGAATAAACAAACAAAGGTTCTGAAACAAGAAAAAAAATAAAAAAAATTTAAAAAAAAAATTCTTTTTTTTTTTTTTTTTAATTACATTTGGACCTTTAAGAAACATAGACCATCAGATATACCACTATTCAGTAAAAATCTATTCTAGTTTTTAGGAAGCATACAAAAAATTCTTAAAAAAATATTTTTACAATTCCAGGGATTAAACTCAGGATCTTGAGCTTACCAGGCAAGCACTTATTCCACTGAGCTGTCTCCCTGGGCCCTAAGAGTTCTGAGGCATACTGGACTTTGGACTTGGAACTACCCTACATCAAAGAGAAACATGGCCCCATCCCCATGAAAACTACATCTGAGCCCATAGTGCTTGTTATGTCACCCTGTCCAGTGCAGGGGCGCAGGGACACTTGGCCTGGGACACTTCACAAGGCACAGGGAGTGGTGAGCTCGGTCAATCCAAAGTCTAGCCCTTCTTCCTGGTCTTCTATTTTAAAGTTTGTTATAAATTGGCAGTTCCATATGCTAACAAGGTATGATGTGACATTTCAATATAATATACAAAGTGAAGTGACTGACTTTGCTAATTATCTTATGTATGGCCTACGTATTATTTTTAGGGTGAAACGTTTGAAACTGCGGTTGTTTGAAATATGCAGTTATCGACTACAGTTGCCTGTGCCATAAACCTCAACAATGTACTGCACATTGCTCCTAGCTGCCCCTTTGAGCAAAGATTTTCCTTCTTTAGCCTACGCTTCCCACCTCCCTCAGGTATCCATCATCCTGCTGTCTCTGTCTGTCTGTCTGTCTGTCTGTCTGTCTCTCTGTCTGTCTGTCTGTCTCTCTCTCTCTGTGTCTCTCTCTCTCAATGACTCCAAAATACTTTTGCCTCTCTCTTTCCAAAAAGCAACTGCCTTTAATTCAACTTGCCCTAAGTCCTGACAGCCCCTCTGGGAAGGACCTTCTGGGGACAGACGCCAGGGCAGTAGAGGGAGGGTCCCACAGCCCTGAGGAAGAGGTCTAGGTTGCACACACCCGGGATCCCTATTCTATTTATTTGCTCCAGCACAAGTGGCCCAGTTTTACAGTCACTCCGCTATTCGTGCAGCCCTTTTCTAGCTGCAGGCGGCTGTGCGATGACCGGAGAAGAAGTGTCCCCTTGCTCGTTCCTTTGGGATCCATCCAGGGTCTTTGCAAAAACCAGCAGGGAGCGGAAGTTTGGGATCCTGGTCGCAAGTTTCAAGCAGCGCCACCCTCTGCCCTGGGGTGCTAGGACCGGAAGGCAAACTCTTCTATGGCTGCTGCCTGAAGACCAGAGGCGGGAAAGAAGAATGGGAGAGAAAAGAGGAGGTCGACTTACGAGAGTCTGCAGGACCCACTTCCTAGAGGTACCCTCCGCTCAGGAATTGGATTTATAGCACTTTGGAAGAGAGGGTGGAGCTTCTCAAGGGCAGAACTGCATCTGGACATCAGAATGATTCAGAGTAGCTCTTCCTCCCGAATGCGACTCTACTAGAAGCCCCAATGGAATACTGCTTGGGTGGTCCTGTGCTTGCAGCTCAGGCGTCCTCCAAGGGCCTCCAGGGGTGTCTTCAGGAGAGGACAGGGGGGTTCCAAGTTCAGGAGCCCAGAGCAGCCGCTTGAGCCTCAGTTGCTGTCCCCTACCCACCTGTTCTCAGTCGGCCTATTGTACACCTACTGAGATTTCACGAAACAGATCTTTGCCTCTATGCATACTTTCTGGACTCTTCCAAGTAGGAGCCAGCGTTCCTGCTTCTGAGGCGCCTCAGGCTTTACACCTCAGCAACGTCAAGGACTTTGTCATCAGCGAGAGGGCACAGGATGAGGCTGCAGAGGAGCCCAAGGAAGAGTCGCCAGCGTTTGGAGCTTTCTGCTTGGTGGAGCTTCTTGTCTCAGCGCATCTGCACCAAAGGAGACAACAGGAGCACTTGACTCCTACCGTGTGGACGAAAATCACATGCCTCCGCCTGCGGGGGGCCTGGATTCATCTCTAGCTCCAGGACAGAGATTGAATATCATTTTTAAATAAAGAGTTAAATATCAAATGTTTAGATCAGTATAGCCTTATGGTCAGTATTCAATGCCCCACAGGCTCTTGCTTAGTACACTTGTAACCTGCCCACTGGCCCTGAGTGAATCTCATGCGACCCGCACTGTATTCTATTTTACAGTACCAAACACTAGCACTGTTCCCTGTCTTTCATGTAATATACACAGGGAAACAATGCAGAGATGTTTAAAGCACTTTGAAATCCCCTATTACTCTCCTCTATTTCCCCCTCCTTGAAGTAACTGAGTTCAAATTAGGTAATACCCTGGTTTACCTAGACCACTTATGCGTATTTATGTGTAAGATTCCTCTTTCTCTGTACCAGGCCTTGATTTTATAAGGTGTTCCGTGAAAGATTCAAAATTTCAGATGTAAGACTTCCCATTCTTTACATAAGGTACTATGAAGTCATATTTGATGTTACCTGTACAGAGTGGTCTGTTTCCCAGCAAAAATAGTTTGTTGACCTCAAAAGCTTTTCAACAAAGGGGATGAAAAGTATCTCTGAGACAATATATTCATTTCGTTGCTTGGGCTGCAAGAAAATCCTATAGGCCAGGTGACTTAAACACCTGAAATTTATTTTCTTGAAGTTGTGGCAACTAAAAGTTGAAGCTCTTGTCAGTGGTGGGAAACCTATGGCACACATGTTACTTGCTTTCCTTTTAAGACAAAAGATGTTAACGTGGGACTTGCTTCTGACCTAAAGCCTCAGGATTTGGGTTAAATTTGCAGTGTTGGTACTTTGTGTTAACTAAGTGGCTTTGGGGTTGCAGGTTGGGCACTTGTCTCTCAAGGTGTTCAGCCACACTGGGCTATATGTCACTTTGCTTTCTCCTGGGGGATCACTCTGGGCTCTGCTGATGTTTCACCTTGTCCCTGTGTCCTCACACAGTTTTCTTCTGTGAGCACTATCTTAATGGCATCTCTTCTCTCCACCTCTCCTTTCCTCTTTCTGGCCTTCCTCTTCCTCCTCCTCATTTTCCCATCCTCCTCTTTCTAGTTCTCCTTTCAATTTCTTCTCCTTCTCCAGACGCGTGACCGGCTTTCAGCTTCAGCCACTCCCCACATTCAGTCCTAGCAGTAAACCTGGACAGTTTTGCCACGGTCTGTACATGACAGCTCCCACTGGGAAGGTCAGGCCCTTGCTCCACATTTTCCCTCCTTTCAACCCTGTGCCTTTCATCTCACACATCATGTCAGTGTCCTCTTCATCCCATAAGGCACCCTCTTATTATCACATCTAGATTCAAAAGGATGCCATGTGTTTTCCTCGAAGGCCCTAATCCTTTCAATCATTACCTATCTGGGCAGTGTTCTCCTCATAGTTGAGCACTGAGCACTACCTCCTGATCATATCCACTGTATTTCCCAGATTACAACCCCAACACCAAGTAACAATTTTTCTTTCTCAGCATTATAGAGTGCTTCTGTCTTTGAGTTCCTAGCTTAGCCTTCTCTCCAAAACCCTCTTCACACTCACAGAGGGGACCCTGATGATGCACTGGATCACAAGATCTTCTCTCATTCACCTTTTCAGTCCACTGAAACATGAATGAAATAAACAGACTCACTGCTTACACAAACCTGCCTGGGTGGTCTCTCACAGGGAAAAAGCCAATAAAAATGCAGCTGTGCAAAGAAATTTTTGCAAAGGAAGTAAGAATTCTAGAAATAAGGTTCCAGAAAGAGAGAAATGTCTCATTTGACATAAATGGAAAATCAGGACATAATCTAACCACACCACACAAAACAGGGTTTCCTTGCTAATCCTTAGTGACTCAGTAATTACTATTTCCTGAAATTTGCTATGTCATGGTGATTACAATAAGGTGTAGTTGACATATGGTCACACACAGAAGAAGATGATGGAGCAAAAGTCAACAAAGCTTGCATGCATTTGCTTTTCTCTGAGAAAAAAAAAAAAATTCTTGATCCAGTTTACTGTCGTTACATTTCGATGACCTCTGAAAGAATGCTTAAAACAACAAAATCATGTCACTATGTAAGTAACAGAAGAATGTTTCACACCAAATAATCCAAACAATACAAATATGTAAAGGGTAAAACAAAAAGTTATTATTTGTTTAATAGGAACTCTTATTGGATGTTTTTCTATGGCAGTGCATTTAAAAATTAGATATGTCCTCTTTCAAGGTTGCAATTTCAATTTCACTAGTGTGATAACATGCTCATGAAATTATTATCAAACTGATTTGTAGTATAATTCTCATGATTGCAAGAATTCCTTAGTGCATGAGTGACATGACATTTGGAGAGAGATTTGTCCTGTCTCACAGAGCTTGTGCTATAAAGCTTGTGCAAAACCAACTGTGAGACTTGCACTAGAGTAGCTCTCAGTGTCTAGCATTTTATGTACATGTAACAATTCAGGAGGAACATATCTTCCTCACAGATTGGAAAAATTAAAGTTCTGAGAGACAAAATTGCTTAGATAAGATTTAGCTAGTTAGGAGCAGGATGGAGGTGTAAATCTATGTCTGCTCCAAAGCCCTATATTCTTTTGTTCTATTCTACCATCCAGTAGAGATGGTGGATTATTCTTCTATGTAGGGAAGAACAAACATAAAGATGATGTTATGGTGAGTGTCCAGCTGCCCCTCAAAAGCCTCATACAAGTCATGGGGCGGACTTTTAGAGTTTGGGATTAACTCATGATCCACTGGGATTATGTATGTGACTGCTGGGATTATGGGTATGAGTACCGCACCCTGCCTGGGGCATATAATGTGAATGCAACTTCAGAGAGACAGAGTTCCTCTCTGTAGCCATTGTGGCTGCCATTCCTACCTTTTTACTCTGTTGTTCTTTGCCACTGCCACCAAGGGTTGCTCTCTGCCGTGTGCTGCTCTGTTTTGGAGCTGGCTGAAAATGGACTGAATCCTCCAGTAACTATGAGCTAAATAAACTTTTCCTTCCTTCATTTTGAGAGTCAGGTATTTGCTTCAGCAATAAGAGAAGAGTAACTGATGGTGAGCTTATGGAATGTTTATCAGGTAGTATCGGTAACATTTCTGACACGCGAGTATACTGAAGGTCCTTGAATGTCACCCCCTCTTGGCTTCCTGTCTGGCCTTCCTCAGTCTTCCTATCTGCTTCATGGCATCTTCTGTATCTCCAACACAGGGCTTCTATCTGTCTTGTGATGTACCTTGGGTTGAGTCATAGACATCTTGTTATGTCAGTAACAAACAAAGTATGCAAAATAAAATATGAAAAACACGATTTAGCCAGAAAAGAATGGGGTCAGTGTCAAAAGGACACAGAAGCCAGCTTCCACTGGCCCAATCTCAGACAATCTGAATTATTAAAATAATAAAATTAATGTATTAAACCAACATAATTAATAGTAACAATTAATGTGCACATATAAACCAAATTACATGAGTTAATAAATGAAGACATAGGGAAAAGATCTTCCAGACAGTGGAATGCCAATTACTGAAACTACATGAAATTATGGAGTTTGAGTTGCACCATTTAATAGTCATTTGTCCCTAATTGCTTCAGGCAAGAAACATGGGAGGTGAAATGACTAAGCAAAAGCGCAAGAAGGAGCAAAATATTTACACTGTACACATTCACTTGCTTCTCATACACATTATTTATTAAAGTAGAAAATGTAACTTTACACTGGGAAAACACTGGCGAGTGAGAAGTTAAAGTCAACATTGCTAGCAATAGATATTATCTTGTGTGTTCTGATACTATTAAGTTTTGAGGAGAATGAAACATCATTTTACGTTATTCTGATAGAAATATGGATAGCCTGGGCTGAAATCTGAGGAAATAACAGACAAACTAAAAATAAGAGACTGTCTGCAAATTAATTTATAACATATATGATCTTTAAACAATCATCTTATTAGTGTCTATTGATTCTACAAAGTAGAAGATTTCAATGAGGTATCTTCTACATACATATATTTTGATCATATCTGTCCTTCTTACCATTCTCCTTCCTGTCCCCCAGGCCTTTTGTCTTGCCTCATAGGTGTCTCCCTTCCACCATTTTGTTCTCTTTGTTTGCAACCTGTTAGGGGAAAACACGACACTTGTGTTTCTATTTCAGGCTTATTTCTCTAAGAATGATGGTCTCCACTTCCATGTACTTTGTTAAAAATGAAACAATTTCACTCTCTTTCTTGTTAAGTAATGCTCAAATGTAAAAATATATAACAATTTGCTTATATATTCATCAACTGATGGGAACCTACACTGTTCTAGTTTCTTGGCTATTGTGAATTGGGCTGCAAAAACCATGGGTATGCAGGTATCTCCAAGTCCTTTAGGAATACACCAAGGAGTGATATACCTGGGGATATGGCATTTCTATTTTCAGGTGTTTTTTTAGGAGCCTCCACACTAACATTGATAGATGCTGTACTAATGTACATTCCCATCACTGGTGTAGTACTAGAGTTCAACCTCAGGACCTTGAACTTGCTAGGCAGGCATTTATACCACTGAGCTATCTCCCCAGCAACACAATTTCAAATTCTACTACAAAGCATTGTAGCAAAAACAACATGGAGGGTTGGGGAGTGCAAATACCTGGTATGATGGTGGCCCTGTGCTGAGCAGGACACTAAAACGGGGTGGTGGCACACCCCTACAATCCCAGTGTTGGGGAGGTTGAGATTGGAGGATGGCTATGAGCCCAAGCTCTGTAGTGAGTCCCTGTACCAAATAAATTTATAAAACAATGCAAGTGAGTATTGAGATGCCTTCAGCCATCCTGCTTTTGCTCTATTGTCTTTTGAGTTTCTTTTTTTGTCTTTTTGAGACAGAGTCTCACTATGCAGTTCAGGCTGGCCTTGAGCTCACTTTTGTAGCCCAGGCTGGTCTCGAACTCGCACCGATCCTTCTGCCTCAGCCTCCCGAGTGCTAGGATTACAGGTGTGCGCCACCACGCCCAGCTCCATGTAATGTTTTTAAAAACTAATTTTTATAAAAGTGTTTTGAATGGAATTAGTTTCCTGATTTCTTTTTTAGACAGTTCACTATTAGTGTATAGAAAATCTACTCAGTTTTAATTCTTTTTTAAGAGTAAGATGGATTTCTTAAGAGAAAGAAAGTTTCTGTCTGAGATGGACAGAAAAGGGCCTAGAAGGTGGGGTACTCTCTGATCCTGCTTCTCAAAGCTATTTTATTACACAAAGCAAAAACGGAGGGTGGGCTTAAGATGAGCCAGAATTAGAATTAATCAATAAAATTGCAAGCAGTCAGTTAGGCAATATGGATTAAATGGGGATCGAATTGGGAAACAAGCCACGTGACAAGCACACATGGATCCATAAGGATTTTACTGGGATGGGGGAGGGATTAAGGAGGTTGAGTCCTCCACCCCAAAGGATTGATGCCTATTTAGCATACCAATCACTGCTGCTCATCCCTACGGGTGGTATATGGATCAGTAGCTTCTTTTCCTTAAAATTTGGTCTTCAGTCAATTTCCCTCCAGTCACAGCTGTGCTCTACATTACCTTCTCAAGGGTCCAGCCCAGTCTTACTGCCTATAATATTTCTTCCTGGCTTAGCTATCTCCAACATTTCCTCCTTTGAAGAAGTACCCATAACTGCCAAGTGGGGCAAGGTCAAAATCCTTGGATCTGGCTGCTTTCAGCTGAATAGTGTAGTAGCTGTGACAGGCAGTCAGAGCTGTTCACAGAGGATCTACCTCAAGGCCCTGGATCCATGCCAGGTTTTCTTGTCTTGGGTAGACATTTAGGTTTAAGTCTGCAGGCGACAAGGGCTAAGATACAATTAAGTATGTACCAGCCAAATAATAAAATCAACAGGATTATTATGAACATAACCAACAAAGGTTTTCACCAGGTGGAAGTAGTAATAGCTTTTCATAAAGAGGATAAGGACAAGGTGCAGGGAATTCAGAATTTGAAATGTCATTAACCCGATGACTAATATCTTGAATAGAAATTTAAATATATTAGCAGAAAGACAGAAATGTACACACATACCACTCAACTTTTTAAAACTTCATTCCAATGAAAAAAAGATAAAATATCAGTGAAATAGTTTCAAAATAGGTTAGTATAACAGATGCAATAATTAATACATTGCATAGTGTTGTCTTTGTAGTACTTGTTCAGAGGACAAGATTCAGACATAATATCTTGTCTAAATAATATTACTACAAACCTTTCTGGCCAGTGAACTAAGAGAAAGTGTTATATATGTATCCTATTATATATCTATGTATATCTATGTAATATATATGTAACAGTGTAATATGTGTAAATATTTTCACACATACAAAAATGGTCCTTTATTTATTTATTTATTTATTTATTTTTTTATATAAGAGGTATGCTCCTGAAACCCCTTCCAGTGTTTCTCTTTACTCATTTTCAGAGTGCCAACTTGAACTTGGATAGGTTGAATTAACCCAACCCATCTCTGGCAGGTATATTCAACACGCTGTATAAAGTATACCGTTCAATTTATTATTTCTTTCTCAAGAGAGTTTTCTTCAGTCCATTTAAACCCAGCTCCTTACATAGGCTTTGCTGGAGGTCGTGGGGCAGCACCAGCAGGTCTAAATCGGGGTGGAGGTGTTCGGTCCTTGCGGGCTTCACGAGATCGATTTCTGACCACTTTGCTGTGAATGGCACAGCTGACACAGTAGTGCAGCTTCACATACAGCTTGGGAAGCGCATAACCGTCGAAGACACTCGGTTCCAAAATGTCCCTGATGGCGGCGGCCTCCACTATGTTTCGAATGACAGACTTCTTAATGGCCTTATCCTTGGGTACGCACCGGGCGCAGTTCGTGCAGCGAATAGGTTGCACATGACCGCAGCCCTTTTTGGCACGACCGTTGTTCCTTCTTTTTTTCGTCATCTTGGAAAGGAGGGCCCAAAAGCTGGTCCTTTATTTATATACCCTCTTTTTATGTTTTATTTTGTCAGAGATGGGTGTTACACTGCAGTTAGAGAAGCTGTATTTGGAGATGGCTTTAAAGGACATTTTCATGTTTGGTGCCAGACCAAAGACTGTAGGTAATTGAACTCAGCAAAATAACCCAATATACTCCAATAGTCCATAAAAGTAGTCAGTTATCAGCACAGCTAGCAGTTGTATGGTTGTTTACTTGAGTCTTTTATAGCTCAGCAGATTGACATAGCTTTACTTTTATACCTCGTGGCTACACTTTTCTTTGGATGGCTAAGACCAAGTTAAAGCGAGACATATATAACTCAAAAAGGAACTTTGACTATCTGACAAATTCAGTCAAATCTCCTCATTATTTACCTTGGAACCATGTATAGCCCTTGTGGGTCTTTTGCCAATGTCAGCCATCTGGATAAGTCATTGCGTGACCAATTTGCTCTCTGTGAAAGGCCGAGAGAATTTTTCTCTCTAGGTGACTCTCTATGGGCACAGTTTACATCGTTGATCACTTTCCTCTGTGGCCCCATAATCTCCTTGATCACAAACTTTGGGACACCCTGAGTTACAGGATGTCACAGCACAGGTTCTCTTATGTCCTGAGTCTTCACTGACCTTGAAGCATTAAGGCTAAAATATTGGCTATCTTTGTAGCCCCTCTATTTCTCTAATTCTTGGTCTGAAAACTTTACTTGTTAAACATACAGAAGAAAGGCTTAATGATATTATTACCCTGTAACAGAGGCAGTGGGCTTAAAATCACTATCTGTCAGAATATCAAACAGCTTAGACATAACATGGAACTGATGTTTTGCAACATCCATAGATATTTTAAACTTTGCATCTCTAAAGAATGTGAAAAAACAATTACACATTTCTACACAGAAATTTAGAAATTAAATCATATACAACATTATAGCAGGATAATCCTATGACACTTCTTTTGTCTCTTTTTTTTTCTTTTATTACTTTTTTTTTTTTAACAAACATTTACTTTAAAGAGAGTATAGCAATAATTGATATGACATTAGGGGCAGAGCATATTTAGAAGACCAAAATGACAGGTGTTTCAAGAATGGGTTTAGTATTACACATTGCTGTCCTTAAAGTACTTGCTTAGTTCACAGATATCAGCATATAGAATTAGTCAGGGTGAGAATTCTATCCATTAACTGCTATTTTGAAGAACCTGATGGAGATTCTTAGCATCATTGCCTTAGTCTTTTGCTTATACAAATGTACAGTTTTGCCCCTGCCATGTTTCCTACTTTTCTTCCTGCTCTAAGTTCTCATGCTCCATTTAACTGTGTTATATGTTTCAATTTTTGTTTCTTCTTCTGAGTTCTTACAGTATGGAGATAATATGATATTTACATATGTGGGTCTTGTTTATTTCATTGATGATTATATCCTCAAGTTGCACTTTTTAAAAATCAGCAGAATATATTTATTGTGGGAAAGAAAGTTCCTGTTCAAGAAAAGTGCAAGAGGAGCCCTCCGAGTGGGTTGTCCTTCCAGTCCTAGTTTTTGAGGAGTCTCCACACTGATCTCCATAATGGTTGCACTAGTACTGGTAAAGGGTATGATTTTTCCCAAGGCCTCACCAACATTTGCTGTTGGTCAATTTCTTCATGAGAGCCATCCTTTCTAAGGTGAGATGGTATCTCAGTGTTGTTTTGCTTTGCATTTCACAAATGGCTGGTGATGTGGAGCATTTTTCCATGTATTTATTTGCTTCCTGTATTTCTTCCTCTGAGAAGTCTGTATTCATCTCAAATGCACGTTATTGGAGTGGGTTTTTAAATTTTGGGGGCCTAATGTTTTTTAGTTCTTTATAAATTCTAAATAGAACACCTTTCTCTGAGTGCTTACAGGTCAAGACTTTTTCCATATTTGTGGGTTTTCTTTTCACTCTGTTAGTAGTTTCTTTACCCATGTACAGCCTTCTCAGTAAGAGGGGGTCCCAGTTATTAATCCTTTGAATTATTTCCCATGCAGTTTGATTTTTGTTCATGAGTTGTTTGCCTACCCCTATGTCTTCAAGATTTCCATCTACTTTCTTTTCCAGATGTACTGTTTCTATTTTAGAGTTCAGATCATTATTCCATTTTGACTTTAGTTTAGTATATAATAATAGGACTTGGTCAATTTTAGTTCTCAGCATGTAGAGTGCCAGTTTTCCCAGCACCATTTGTTAAAGAGACTATCTTTCTTCCAGTAAGCATGTTTGACCCTTTTTGTCAAAGACAAGATAGCTGAGTGTGTTTGTAGTTGCATCTGTATCTTCTAAAGTATTCCATTGATCCTCAGGTCTATTTTTTTTTTTTTTGCCAATACCATATAGATTTTATCACAGTAGCTTTGTAGTATAACTTCAAGTCAGGAATTGTAATGACTCCTGCCTTGCTTTGTACCCAGGATTGCCTTCGCTATTCTAGGATTTTGTTTTTGATTCCAAGTAAATTTTAGAAATGATTCTCTATGTCTATGAGGTATGTTGGTGGTATTGTGATAGGGACTGTGTTAAATCTGTATAATAATTTGGAAAGTATGGCCATTTTCACATCGTTGGTTGTTCCTATCCAAGAGCCGGGAATATCCTTCCATGTTGCAAAATCTCTACAATCTCTTTTTTCAGAGTAGAGTACTGTAATTTTCACTGAATAGATCTTCTGCTTCATTAGTTAGATTAATTCCTAAGTGTTTGATTTTACAGGTAAAAGGTATTATTTCTCTCTCTGTGTGTTTGTTATTTGTGTAGATAAATGCGACTGACTTTTGGGTATTGAGTTAGTATCCTGCTATGCTACTCAATTTCTGAATTAATTATAGTAGCTTCTTGGTCAAGTTTTTTGGGTCTTCCAAGTACAGTATCATGTCACCTGTGAATAATGGTAGTTTAACTTCTTTTTTACTTATTCTTATTCCTTATATTTCTTTCTCTTTTCTAAAGGCTTGAGCTAAGGTTTCCAGAATGATATGGTACAGGAGTGGTGATAGAGGACATCCTTGTCTTTGATCAGATACGAGAGTAAAAGATTTCAGTTTTTCTGAAAGGTTTTTTATAGGCCACAGGGTGTTACTATCAAGCTTATATTGTGACCAAACTGTCTAATAATAACAGATTAATCATTTAAGTTTTATGGCCTCTCAGAGGCATAGGAGGCCAAGATTGTGGACAAGGCATCCTAACAGAGTTTTTTGAGGTTTGGAATGAGTGTTTCCTATGGTTGTGCTGACAGTTTACAAGTCACGGAGTTGTAGTCAGTGGAGACTGCCTAACTAAGGCTGAGTGAAACAAACTTCAAAACAGAAAGGTGGTCATCACCCCCATTCCCTGATAATGAAGCACACGGAGGGGTTCCCAAGCCTTATCGACCTAGTCATCCCTGGGGATCAGGCAAAAGGCTGTGGGACAGGGAGTGTTGCATTAAGGCGTCGATTAAGGAACATGAACACAGTCAGCTTCTGTTCACTGGATGAGTGAGAGATCTGCACATAAGTCTGAGGTTTGCTGAAACATGAGGGAGCCGCTTGTCCTTGGCAGGATGCAAGGGTTTGACCCTCTGCTAGAGAATAGTGGAATAGCTTTCCCAGAAAGCTGCTGGAAATCTTGAGCTATGACCCAGCTCACCTGGAGTGTGGATCGGTGTTGGATGTGGGCTAGCAGCGAATGGGAAGGACTCAGAGGAGAGGGGCTCAGCTGATAGGCAGGAGGATCAGAACTGGGGGTTTGTCCCCCAAGAGCCTCACACATTGCCTGTCTATCCGAGTCACAGGGCACCAACATGACAGGTACTTGGAGCAACAGAGAAACAGGCAAATGGAAAAAGAGGAAGGGGTTTTATTCTCTTTGAGGACACAGAGAGGATGTGGGAAAGGATGAGGAATTCTCTCTTGATTGGAACAAAGAGAAGCTGAGGCTTTTATGGCCTTTTGCCAGAGGTGGAGTTTGAAGGGGATGTCCAGATATACCTGAGAGAACTGATTGGGTGTCTTCCCTGAGGCTGTAGGAAGGTTGGAAATAAATTATGCTGTAGGCTAAGTTGGAGAAGAAAGGGGAGGTGGTCTTGGGAAGATAAGCTTTAGTATCAAGGGAATCAGCCATATTAGATGACCTCCCTAATGATTTTAGCAACTTAAGCTAGGGCAAGAGCCTATCAAGACTCAAATATCTTTATCCATCACTTACCTGGGCAGCATTCTCCTCAAACATACCTGAGCACTACCTCCAGATCATATTCACTTGGTTTCCCAGATTCCAACCCCCAACACGAAGGAACAATTTTTCTTTCTCAGCATTATAGGATGCTTCTGTTTTTGGATTTCTACCTTTGTCCTCCTCTCCAAGCCCCTCTACTAACTACCAAGGGGACCCTGATGATCCACTGGATCACAAGTCTTTCCCTCATTCATCTTTTCAGTCCACTGGAACCAAAGTGAACTGAACAGTTTCCTTGCTTACACAGACATACCTGGGTGGTCCCTCACAAGGAAAAAGCCAATAAAAATACCGCTGCATGAAATCTTTACAAAGGAAGCAAGAATTCTAGAAATAAGTTTCCGGGAATAGAGAAATGTCTCATTTGGTATAAAAAGGAAGATCAGGACACTATCTGACCACACCACACAAAATAGGATTCTTTGCCAATCCCAGTGACTCAACAATTATTATCTCCTGCAGTTTGCTAAGTTATGGTGATTAGGGCAAATAATGGTTGACACATAATTACACACAGAAGTAGAATATGAAGCAAAGGTCAACAAGATTGCATACGTTTGTTTTTCTGTGAGAAAAACTGTTTCTTAATCCAGTTTTCTGAACTTACATTTCAATGACCTACTTTCTGAAAGACTAATTCACTTAAAATAATAAAATCATATCACTATATAAGTAACAAAACAATGTTTCACACGAAAGCGTCCAGACAATACAAATTTGTAAAATGTAAAACAGAAAGTTATGGGGCCGGGCAGGATGGCTCAGTGGTCTAAAGCGCCTGCTTAGGAAAGCTTAGACGGTTGCAGGGACCGTGGTTAGATCCCCGACACCACGTGCTGCGCCAGTCCTGCCCTCAGGGCAGGCTGAGCCGGCCATAAAAATAAATAAATAAACAAACAAAAGTTCTGAAACAAGAAAAAATAAAATAAAATAAAAATTCTTTAAACGAAAGAAAGTTATTATCTATGTAATAGGAATTCTTCCTAGATGTCTTTCTATGGAAGTGTATTTACAAATTAGATAGGGGTTGATCAGATAGCTCAGCAGGTTAAAGCACCTGCCTAGGCAGAGCGCAGTGGCTGGGGTTTGATCCTTGGCCTGCTGTGCTGGCCCACCCCCAGGCATGCTGAGCCTACCATTGACACTGGGCTTGGTGGCTTGCACCTATAATGCCAGCACTTGGGAAGCTGAAAACGGGAGGATCACCATTAATCTGAGCTATGTAGTGAGACCTTTTAAACCCTGTAGTAAATATAAATAAATAAATAAATAAATAAATAAATAAATAAATAAATATTAGACAGATATATTCCTTTCTCTCTCTCTCGTTCTCTCTCTTTCTTTCTTTTGTGCAGGGTCTCACTATGCAGCTCAGACTCATAGTAATCCTCTTGATTTCTGCCTCCCTTGTTCTGGCATTACAGGGGTGCCCCACCATGCCCAGACTCCATCTCCAGCTCAGATGCCCAGGGCAAACTTTGGCCCTTGCACTTACTAAGCAAGCACTTAGTCCACTGACCTATATTGCCAGCCCTCTCCTTCTCTTTCTAGGTTACAATTTCCATTTCACTAGTCTGATGACATGCTTGCAAAATCAATATCAAACTTATTTGCAGTATCATTCTCATGATTGTTAGAATTTCTTAGTGCATAAGTGACATGACAGTTGGAGAGAGAATAGCCCTGTCTCACAGCACTTGTGAGATAAGGCTTGTGCAGCACCAACTCTGGGCCTTGCCCTTGAGTTGTTCTTAGTGTCTAATATTTTTATTCCACATAGGAATTCAGGAAGGACAAAATATTATTACTATCTTCTTCACAGACTGTAAAAAATTGAAGTGTTTTTTTTTTTTTTTTTGTGAAGTTTTGAGAGGCAAAATAGCTTAGACAAGATCTAAGTAGTTAAGAGCAGCATTGAGGTTGTAAATGTAATTTCTCTGCTCCAAAGCAGCAAATTGCTCTATTTTACCGTCTAGTAGAGATCGTGGATCATTCTTTTATATAGGGAAGAACAAACACAGGGTTGGTAGTACTTATGACATGCTTACTTTTTTATATATATATTTTTATGAGCAGAACATATTTATTAGGGGAAAGACCGCTCCTTTCTGAGAGAAGGACAGAAGGGTTGTCCCAAGTGGGTGGTCCCCAGGCAGCTGTCTCTTCCAGGAACTTTTACAGTGTAAAACCATGCGGCGGGGCAGGTCTAAGGTGAAAACCATGGGAATTCGCTTAGGTAGACATGAAGTAACACAAAACTATGGTCAACCAATGAGGTTACAAGCACCATTGCTCAGGTAAAGTTGATTAAAGCCAATACTGAATGAGGAAGGGACTCATGTAGCAAGTAGGCATAAATATGGAACAGGGTCTTTTCCTGTTGGTGGTTGGGTTACTGACTCATTTAGGCTCTTTTAAGGTGATTGATACCTTATTTCAATATCAATCAATCAATATCAATCCCTGATGCACATTCCTAGGGAAGTATGCAGTTACATTTGTTTCTTCTTTTTCCTTGAGGTCTGGTGCAGAGCTGGAAGTGTCTGTCTCTTGCAAAGCTATATAGTCACCTTGTCTTCCATCTTGTTTCCTTGAGGGCCTGGCCCTGTCTGACTGCCTATAATATTTCTAATTCAGCTGCCTACAACATTCCCCCCTCTGAAGATATAACCCGAACTGCCATGAGGGAACCATGGGCAATGACCTATCTAGCTTCTTCAGGTTGCAAGGGGTCGTAGTTGTGAACTGGCAGTCAGAGATACTCTCCAGAAGTTCTACTGAAAGGCCCTTAATAGACACCAGGCATTTTTATCTTGGGTAGGTGGAATTGCTTCAAATCTGGAGAAGACAAGTCAAAGAAACTATGAAACATACATGTGTCAAATAACATCAACAGAATAATTATGAATACAGTCAAAATGATTTTCACCAAGTAAATAGTAATGACCTCCACAAAGATGATAAGGATTGGGTGTGGAGGACTTCAGTATCTCACATGCCATTCGTTTCATATCTTTTAAATAGCTGTTGGGACATTAGCAGAAGGATATGGAAGGTAATAACCTTTTTAAAGTTTGTAATTATAAAAAGGCTAGCCAGAACATTTTGTAGGTCCATTAGCAGAGATCTCTTAAACATGAGGTTTAATCTTTTTCTAATCTTCTATGGCTACTGGATATTGTCTCAAATAAACTGGCCTTTTATGTTTTACCAATTCTAGTATTACTTGGGCCACATGAATTGCTAGAAATAGGGAAAACACTGAGTACTTTCCAGTTTGCAAGTGGGGCCACTGGCTGGGTAACTACTGACACATCTGTATGAGCATCTATTAAAAGTTTAACAGGCTTTTTAAAAATATTAGCAGTTAACATGCTTTTTCTCAGGCTGAGAGGGAAAGACACATGACCACCTCAATCTGAAACTCCTTCTGAATCCATCATGAACACTTTTTTTTTTTCTTTAGCAGCTTTGGACATTTTTGTTTGAAATGTCCTTACTCTCTGTCTGGATCCAGGAAAGCATAACTTTTTTTTTTCTGTTTTCTGACTGTAGGCTGCTAGTATCACCATTTTTATTTTACATCTATAGTTTTGTTTTGTACCCTTTCTACTATGAAACACCTCAACTAAAATTTATTCCTGCAAACCCTTCTAACTTCTGTAGCTTGGGTCTGATATCTGAGGCCCACTGAACAGGTATAACTTTTTGGTGTTAAGGCCTTCTGCAGGCAGCTCTGCCCAAGGGACGTGAAGATAGCTTCCCTTGTAATGCGGCAGGAAGCCCCAGGAAGACTTACCTCACTTGGGCTGTATGAGGTGGACAGTTAAGGCCTTATTATGTCTCTATGGACAAAATCTGGTGGATCCCAGCAAGAGGAATCTAAATGTAATCAGGCATATTCACTATAGGTTTTACCTGCATGATTACTTGGGTTTTGGTATCTTCTAGGAAACATATTTTCTGAGAGATTAGCACGTGTATAATCAAAGCATGAGCATTTGAGCTAACACGCTAGCTTTTGGACTCCTTTATTATGGAGTTTCACAGTTCGGTATAAGACCCTCTAACTTTAGTTATAATTATTTCTAAATTTTGAGGACTTATGGAAACCAGATTAATAACATTTTTATTGTCAGTGTTTCTAAATAATCTAAATACAGTATGACATATTTTCCTAGTTACACCTTGTGAGAGAACAGTGACATAAACTTTTGTCTTTTAATTGAAAAAGATCCATAAATATTGATTGAAATAACCTTTTTTTAAAAAAAAATCTAATAATCTTTACCAATTAGTGCACACATAATATATTATAAAACATTAGGTAATCTTTCTTTTGAGAACTCTAATCTTTAAGGTCACATCTGTATTTTCTATCAACATGAAATACCTGAGTTTGAGTTCATCAGAAATAAACTAGGTGAACTCAATATACTTATGAATACACAGCATTCAGATTAAACTAATGTCTCATTTAGTGTTTTAGATATGGCCCCATTGTAAGCAAGGGACACTGCCAAGGGATTTTTGTTTTTTAACACTGTGGCTGAGTTTTATGTCGTAAATACAAGAGCTGGATCTATCCATAGGCCCAAAGCTATTGAACACTGTGTAGCCTGTGTCTTTAGAATTTTATGTTGACAGGATATTATCTGTCCTTGAGATCTGTTTTAATCAATGAAATACCTTTTAAGTCCTTTGTACATGAACAATATGTATTACATTGGTAAAAATTCAGTCTCAGCATCATTTAGTAAGCAACTTCAATATACATTGTAGTATCTAAGTTACAGCTATAGTAAGATGTCTTCTGAAGTCTGCTTCTATTGATGTATGATGACTGGAAGGAAGGTCAGGGTTGCAGAAAGGCAAAGAGACCTGTGCCAAAGTCCAGCAACAGGCTGGGTTTTCCTTTAGTCATCATTACTCAGGGCTCCTCCATGAATATGACAGATTGTCCGGCCAGAGGGAGCAGGCAGGCCCAGTTCCCTTCAGTCCTACTGGACCATCTGGGAAGCTGAGTCTGAGCTTTGGGACCTCCACCTCTGAGTGCAGTCTCATTTCTGGTGGCTGCCTTGGAAGTCAGGGTATGGTTTGTGGGCCTCTCAAGGCAGCACCTCTTACAATAGCCTGGCTTCTGATAGCAGAAGAAACTCGTTATTGTTGAGCTCTTTTGGAACCCAGAGAATCAGACTTAGGGCCTATTTGAGCCCACAATAATGGCAGCCATTTTTGATCTCTTTTGTTTTCTCTCCCTGATTTTTTCTGTTTTAATTATAGGACTAAAGAAGCAATTTTTGCTACAGTATCAAGTGAGTTATCTAGAGAAAAAACTCTTTTGTAGCTCTTTTCTAATATCTGGAGCTAACTGTAAGATGAACTTATCTGTAAGTCATCTGTCTATTGAATTAATATGTCACAAACTGCCTCTACTAAACATTTAAAAAAAATCAGAGGGGATGATTGACTTTTTCCTGGTAAATAGCTAAAATTAACTGAAGGCTTGGTTCTAGTTCTTAGATCTTCAAGAACACACATAGAAAATGGGATTTTTAGTCTCCTGCTTGGCTATTAGGCTAGCAGGGGCCTGACTACTTGGGTTCCAGTGGAAACAGGTAGTTTCACTGGATATCTCTTGGCTCTTTAAAATTAACAGTTCCATATTTATCTCTAAAAGACAAAGAGACCCGTGCCAATGTCTAAATGCGATATCAGCTTGTAATACTGCCTTTTATTATTAGAAATCAAAGCTTGGTTTTAAGATTAATACTGTATCTTTCCAATCTGGTTCATAAGTCTGAGTAAGTCCTCTAAAGACATCAATGCACTTATCAGAGTCATCTAAAGGTCTTTTAAGATTTGATTCTCTGTTTTAGGTCACAGAGAAGAAGACACATGAACTCTGGAAGCTTTAACTTGTCTATTTACTTCTTTAAAGGATATTGTCCTTGAAAAGCTTGTATAAATTTAGCTAAAAATGGATGCAACCCTGTAAAGAGTCAGATTGCAGCTTTGTCTAGAGGCTCCACCCTCTAGACAAGAAAGGCAAATAGAGGAAACCGTACTTTCAGTAGTGCTGGATGAGGCTGAACTGCCTGTTATTTTGGGATGATTTGGCCCCATGCACTGAGCCAAGTCTCCAGACACTTTTGTTTTCCATCTAATCACTTAAATGAACATTTCTAGCAATTGGACAAAATTTAAATTTGAAGCTAACAGGTGAAACTTATATGCATCACCTACATCACGTTGTACATGTTGGTAAACCCTTTAAAGCTGACAAAAATCTCTTAATATGTAAGATACAGATGTAAATCATTTTTCCCTAATAGCCACTGTAGAATGTAACCTACAGCAAGCTGCCTCAACCTAAGTTCTGAAGGAGTCACTCATTAAGTTGTTCTACTAAAAAACTCAGGTAGAATTTCTAATTTACTAGTAAAGAGGGAAAAAAGTACAATAGTCAAATGGAGATAGTCTGGTGGTCAAGAGCCAGTTGCCATCAAGTTCCTTCAGGTATCAGCCAGACAGTAGCTCTGGCCATGATACCTCAGGTGTTATCAGGGTCTATTGGCTCACACAACCAGAGGTCCATCTCCAGAAAGGAATTCAGCCATTTCTCTGGTCAACATTCCATCAGCCATAGGCTTCAATGGGGATTTGCCAAAGACCAGCCGGGGAAACCTGTCCTCTGCTTTAAAGAGAGGCAGCTGCTGTAGGAGTATTTACGAGCTGGCAGAGTAACCACTGTTCCTCCATTTTCTGTAAGGGATAGTTAATAGCCTGAACAAGATCACTTAGCATTTTATGGCAAAGGCTTTAAAGTCCAAAACTTAGTTATTACACACCTAAAGAATTAGACCTAGGAGAAAAGGTTATGATCCTCCCTTGCACTAAATGTGTGTTGGTCCCATACATGCGCTGCTTTCAAAGATAGCTCCACCTGGTGTCTGTTCTCTCCGACTGTGTCTCAGCTTTAGCCTCCCAAGGGAGACCTGCCCAAAACACTAAACTGGGACATGGCTTTTATATGTGTCCTCCTGGACTGGCATAGTTCCTCTTTGTCTCATCTTACCCAGAGACAGGGTATGCATCCTTTTAAAAATGACTTCCCTGTCTTTGGCATTAACAAATGCTCATTTTCTAAGGGCTTCACTTGGTTGGAACAGGCTATATCATTCTCCTAATTTTACATGCCTCTAAAAAGGAAACTACAAAGAGGTGGGAAAATTAGGAGTAAAGTCAAAGCAAGGAAACTGAAATAGAGCAGGACTGACATTCCTTCTAGCATGTAGAGGAGGATCAGAACCAGTCTATCCTAGTGAAACCTGTCCTCCAAGTCTTTAAGAACGGTTGCCAACCTAATGTCATTTAATTGGCAAAAGGAGTCCCATGTTTCATAGACAGGCCTATGTAATTTCTAAATCTGAGCTAGATTGAAAATTCCCATCTTACAGAAGTTTACATAAAGTCCACTAAGAGGCTTACTAATGTTACTCTCTCTAACGCTATTGTCTAAAGTCAAGCAACGAGTACCAATACATTTGACATCTAGTTCAAACGCAACATATACAAGTACACAGCCATCATAAAATGTCCCATTAGAGAAATATCATCACCTTATGTAGCATTTCCTTGCTTTAACTTAGATTTACCAAGAACATTTTCAACAATATCTTAACAAAGCCACATAAGAGACAAAGCATAAGCAATTGTAAGCAATTTTAATAGTACTGTGAGACAACAAAATATGAGCAATTATGAGCAATGAGCAAAGACATTTCAACATTTGAAGCATAAAAATGTTACCTGAGCAAGTCCCAATCCAGAATTTATAAAAAGAAAAGCAAATTCATACCTCTGTCCAATGATCTCAGAAGGCAACATCAAATGATGCAGGGAGAAAAAACTGATCTGGGGTGGATGACTTCCAAATGATACAGGGAACCCCCAAATGATACAGGGAAAACTGAAACTCCCAACCTAAAAAGTACCTGGGACAAGTTCATGTTCTCTAAAACCGAAGAATGAATTTGAGGAGCAAATGGAGGTCATGAGCAGAACGTATTTATTGAGGGAAAGAAAGCTGTCCAAGAGAGGACAGGTGGCGGGACCCAAGTGGGTGGTCCCCTTATGGAATGTTTGTGAGGTACCATCAGTAACATTTCTGACATGCAAATATGCTGAAGGTCTTGGAACCCCTCCTGGCTTCCTCTCAGTCCCTCCTGGTGTCTTCCTATCTGGTTCATGACATCTGATGTATCTCCAACACAGGGCTTCTGTCTGCCTTGTGATGGCTGTGGCTTGGGTTGAGTCATGGACATCTTTTTATGTCAGTAACCAATAAAGTGTTCAAAAGAAAATATCAAAAACGTGATTCAGCCAAAAAGATTGGAGTCAGGGTCAAAAGGACACAGAAACCATCTTCCATTAGGCCAATCTGAGACAATCTGAAATCAAAATAATAAAATTAACATACTAACCCAACATAATACTAACAATGTGAACAGATAAAGTAAATTATCATGATTTAATAAATGGAGATATAAAAAAAAATCTTCCAGACAGTGGAATGTCAATTAGTGAAACCAGATGAAATTATGGAATTTGACTTGCACCATTTTACAGTCATTTGTCTGTAATTGCTTCAGGCAAGAAGCATGGAAGCTGAAATAAGTAAGTGGAAGTGCAATAAGGAGCAGGATATTTAAATCGTACACATTCATTTGTATTTCTGTGCAGATTATTTATGAAAGGGGAAAAGGTAACCACACTGGGAAAACATTGGCAAATAAGAAGTTAAAGTCAACATTGCTAGTAATGAGACAAATAGATATAATCTTGTGCTTTCTGACTTTATGCCTTGAGGAGAATGAAACATTATTTTATGTTATTTTGATAGAAAAATGGATAGCCTGGACTGAAATCTGAGGAAATAACAGATAAACTGAAAATAAGAGACTGTCTGCAAATTAATTTGTAACATATATGATCTTCAAAAAATCATCTTATTAGTGCCTATTAATTCTACAAAATAGAAGATTTCAGTGAGGTATCTTCTACATACACATATTTTGATCATATCCATCCTTATTACTGTTGTCCCTTCCTTCCCCAGTCCTTTTGTCTTGCCTCATAAGTGTCTCCCTTTTACTTTTTTGTTCTCTTTGTATGCAACCTGTTAGGGGAAAACATGACCCTTTTGTTTCTATTTCGGGCTTATTTCTCTAAACATGATGGTCTCCAGTTCCATGCATTTTGTTGAAAATGATACAATTTAACTCTCTTGTTGAATAGTACTTGGTTATAAAAATAGATAACATTCTTTCTATGCCTTCATCTACTGATGGGGACCTAGATTGTCCTACTTTCTTGGCTATTGTGAACTGGGCCACAAGAAACATGGGTATGCAGGTATCTCCAATTCTTTTAGGTTTATACTAAGGAGTGATATAACTGGGGATATGGCATTTCTATTTTCAGGTGGGTTTTTTTAGGAACCTCCACACTAACTTTGGTAGATGCTGTACTAATGTACATTCCCACCATAAGAGTAGAAGAGTTCCTCTTGCCTCACATCCTTGCCAGCATTTATTGCTGTGTTCTTGATGCTAGCCATTCTGCCTGTAATGAGATGGAAACTCAGTGCAGTTTTCATTTCCATTTATTTAATGGCTAAAAATATGAAACATATTTTCACATACTTCTTGGTGCTTTGTCATTTTTTCCAAGACAGAGTATCATAATGTAATTCAAGATAGCCTTGAAATCACTGTGTTCCCTTGGCTGGCCTTGAATTTGTGGTGGTCCTTCTACCTCAGCATCCTGAATTCTGGGAATACAGGTGTATGCTACCAGGGCCGGCCCGTTTTGTACTTGTTTTGAGCAGTGCCCATTTGTTGATTGGGCTGCTTGATTTTTTTGATGTTAAATTTTATGAGTTCATTATATAGTCTAGATATTGAGCCTATATTGGAAGATAAACTGGCAAAGAATTTCTCCGATTCTGTAGACTGTCTCCTCACTCTGCTAGTTGTTTCCCTTGTTGAATACAATTTCATTTTCCCATTGATTGAATTTTGCTCTTATTGCCTGTACTATTGAAGTACTATGTAAGAAGTCTACCTGGACCTATGCCATCAAGTTTTTGTTTTCTTCTAGAAGCTTCAATGTTCCTAACCTTAAACCCCAGCCTATGATTCATTTTGAATTGATCTTTTCACAGAGTGAGAGATATGGAACTAATATCAGTCTGCTACATATGGATATTCAGTTTTCTCAGTACCATTTTTTGGGTACTGGGAATCAAACTTGGGACTTCATGTGTGTAAGGCAGGTGCTGTGCCACTGAGCTACATCCTGTCCCCTGGCACCATTTGTTAAAAACACTTTCTTTGCCCTAGTCTATGTGTTTTGCTCCTCTGTCAAGAATTAGATGGTTGTAGAAGCACCGCTTTGTTTTGCTGTCCTACGTTCTGTTTCATTAATCTGAGTATCTACGTTCAGTGCAAGCATATTGTTTTTTGTGGGGTTTTGAAAAGTTTTTATTCTTTTTTGGTACAGTGTCTCTCTGCGAAGTTCAGGCTCACATCGATCCTCCTGTCTCAGTCTACCCAGCGCTTGGATCACAGGGCAGGACCACCCTGTCTGGTTTTGAGGCCAGCATAGCACTCCCCATAACCCCAGGCTGGCCCAAATATGATACTGGGGATGAAACTAAGGACTTTGAACTTGCTAGGCAGGCATTTAGACCACTGAGCTGTCTCCCCAGCACTACAATTTCAAATTCTACTACAAAGCATTGTAGCAAAACAACATGGAGGGCTGGGGAGTGTAAGAACCTGAGTTTGATCCCTGGTATGATGGTGGCCCTGCTCTGAGCAAGCCACTGAAACCAGTTGTGGTGGTGTGCCCCTGTACTCCCAGTGTTGGGGAGGTTGAGATTGGAGGATCACTATGAGTCCAAGCTGTGTAGTGAGACCCTGTACCAAATAAATTTATAAAACAGTGCAAGTGCGTATTGAGATGCCTTCAACCATGCTGTTGTTGCTCTATTGTCTTTTGTGTTTCCATATGAACTTTAAGATTTAAAAATAATTCTGTCAAGAATGTCATGGGGATTTTGAAGGCTACTGCACGGAATCTACAGGTAGATTTTGGGTATATGACTATATTAATGACATCAATTCCAATTTACGATAATGGGAGGTTTTTCCCCCTCCCAGTATCTGTTTCAGTTCCTTTCTTCAGTGTTCTGACATTTTCATTGCAGTGGTCTCTCATTCCTTCATTAGCTTGATTCCTAGACACATAATGTTTTTAAAAAAACTTTTTTTTTATAAAAATATTTTGAATGGAGTTGGTTTCCTGATTTCAGCAAATTCACTATTAGTGTATAGAAAACCTATCAATTTTTAACTATTTTTTAGGAGGAAGAATTTTATAAGAGAAAGAAAGCTTCTGTCTGATATGGATAGAAGGGGGCCCAGAAAGTGGGGTACCCTCTGATCCTGCTTCTCAAAGCTGTTTAATTGTGCAAAGCAAAAAGGAGGGGTGGGCTTAAGATGGGCCAGAATTAGAATCAATCAATAAAACTGCAAGCATAGTCACTTAGATAATATGGATTAAATGGCGATCAAATTGAGAAACAAGTCACGTGACAAGTGCACGTGGGATCGATAAGGACTTTCCTGGGATAGGGAGGCATTAAGGAGGTCAAGTCCTTCACCCCAAGAGGATTGATGGCTATTTAGCATACCAATCACTGCTGCTCATCCCTACAGGTGGTATATGGATCAGTAGTTTCTTTTTCTTGAAATCTGGTCTTCAGTGAATTCGAGGGTCCAGCCCAGCCTGACTGCCTATGATATTTCTTCCTGGCTTAGCTATCTCCAACACCTCCTTCTTTGAAGAAGTACCCATAACTGCCAGCAAGGGTCATAGTCCTTGGATCTGGCTGCTTTCAGCTGAAGAGTGTAGTAGCTGTGACAGGCAGTCAGAGCTGTTCCACAGAGGATCTACCTCAAGGCCCTGGATCCATGCCAGGTTTTCTTGTCTTTGGGTAGACATTTAACTTTAAGTGTACAAGAGACAAGGGCCAAGAAACAATTAAGTATGCACCAGCCAAATAATAAAATCAACAGGATTATTATGAACATAACCAACAAAGGTTTTCACCTGGTGGAGCTAGTAATAGTAATAGCTTTTCATAAAGAGGATAAGGACAAGGTCCAGGGAATTCACAATCTGACATGTCATTAACCTGATGTCTAATATCTTGCACAGATATTTAGATATATTAGCAGAAAGATAGGAATGTACACACAACATTCAACTTTTTAAAAATTTATTTTAATGAGAGTAAAGATAAAATAGCAATGAAACAGTTTCAAAACAGGCTGATATGACAATTATAGTAATTAATACATTGCATAGTGTTGTCTTTGTAGTAGTTATTCAGAGGACAAGATGCAGACCTAATATCTTGTCTATACAATATTACTATGAACCTTTCTTCTCAATGAACTAAGAGAAAAATTGCTGTATATCTTATGCTATCATATATATTTTGGCATCTATGTTCATGAGGGAAATTGTCCTATAGTTCTCTTTTTTAGCTGCATCTGTCTGTGGTTTTGGTAGCAGTAAAATACTTGCCTCCAGGAATGATTTGGGGAGAATTGTTTCCTTTAGAAACTCACCGAAGAGTTTGAGGAGTATTGGGATCATATCTTCCATAAATTTCTTTAAGAATTCAGCTGTGCATCCATCAGGACCTGGACTTTTCTTTGTCAGTATGTTTTATATTTCATTTTAAATTTCTTTAGCTGTTACAGGTTGCTGAAAAATCTTATATGTTCTTGATTCAGTTTTAGTAATTTGTACATTTCTAGGAATCTGTCCGTTTTTCTGTTTTTGATTGTGTGAGAGTAAAGATTCTTAAAGTAGCTCTTAATGATCTTCTCAATTTGCACAGGGCCTGTGGTAGTTTCACCCTTTTCATTCCTTATTACTTGCATTTGAGTTTTCTTTCCTCTTTTTGATGAGGTTAGCTAGAGGCTCATCAGTTCTATTTAATCTTTCAAAGAACCAGCTTTTTGACTCATTAATTCTTTGTATTGTTTTCTTTGTCTCAATTGCATTAATTTCTGCTCTAATCCTTAAAATTTCCTCCCATATTTGGGCTTGGGTTTTGGTTTTCCTCTTCTTTTTCTAGACGTTGGGGTTCAGCACTTGGTATTTATTTGTTGCCGTTCTGTCTTCCTGATGTGTGAGTTCACAGCTATATTTTTCCTAACAACTGCTTTCATTTCATCTCATAAATTCAGGTGTTGTGCATAAATTTAAATTGAATTGTAGATATTGTTTAATTTCTTGTTTTATTTCATCTGTAATCCATTGGTTGCTACAGAGGACGTTTTTTTATTTTCATGTATTTATGGGATTTTTTTGGTTTATTTTATCACTTATTTCCAGTTTCATTACACTGTGGTCAGAGAATAGGCATGGGATTATTTCTGCTTTCTTGCATATACTTAAGCATAACCTCTGGATTAGTATGTGGTCTGTTTTAGAAAATGTCCCATGTGCAGCTGAAAAAATGTGTATTTAGAAGTGGTTGGGTGGAACACCCTGTATATGTCCACTAAGTCCATTTGTTCCAAGTTCCGGTTCAGTTCTTCTACTTATTTGCTAATTTTTTGTCTGTTTAACCTATCATTTTGGGGTAAGGTGGTGTTAAGGTCTGTTAAGGTTGTGGCATTGAATATTAGACTTGTCATGTCCATTAGAATTTGTCTTATATAGTTGGATGCTCCCATGTTTGGGCTGCACATGTTTATGAATGTTACCCCTTCCTCTTGTACTTTTCCCCTAACCAGTATGTAGTGGCCTTCTTTATTTCATTTGGTCATTCTTGGTTTGAGGTTCAGACTGTCTGTGAACAGGATTGCAACCCCTGTTTTTTTTTTTTTTTTTTTTTTTAATTTCTTAAGTGCTAGTGCATGTAGTATTGTTTTCCACCCTTTGGCTTTCAGTCTATGAATTTCTTTATGAGTTAAGTGTGTTTCTTGTATGCAACATATTGTTGTATTTTGCTTCCTAATCCACTCTGCCAGTCTGTTTCTTTTAATCATAATTGACTTATGATTGACATGTTATTTACCTGTTGTTGTATATCCCTTTTTCTCCCCGTGTTTAACTGTTTGTCCTACTTGGTGGATTCTTTCCCTTCTCATTCGTGGAGTTCTGGTCATTTTGACCCCTCTCCAGAATATCTTTTAATAGATTGTGTAGGGTTGACTATGACTTGTCATCATGAAGTTCTTTAGTTGTTCGTTGTCATGGAAGTATTTCACTTCTCCATCAAACTTGAAAGATGCAGGGGATAGCAGTCTAGGCTATAATTTGTTTTCATGGAGGAGTTGCAGTACTTAGCTCCATGATTTTCTGAGCATGATAGTTTGTGAAGACAAATCTGTTGTTATTCTGATGGGCTTTTTTCAAAATGTGATCTGTTTCTTTTCTCTAGCAGCTTTTAGTATATTGTTCTTGTGCTGGATTTCTGGGATCTTAATTATTATATGTCTGGGCGTGTTTTGAATTGTGTTGATGTTATTTGGAGTTCTATGTGCTTTGGTTACCTGAATGTCAGATTGTTTTCCCAAATTTGGGAAGTTTTCTGCTATTACTTCTGCCTATATTTTTTATATCATTCGTATTGACTCCTTTCTCACTGGTGCCTATTAGGCTCACGTTGTTCACCTTTGCATCATCTTGCAGATGTTGAATTATTTTTCCCTGTTAAGAGATTTTTTTTAGCTTTTCACTAGGCGCAATGGTATCTTTAAGATATGAAACTCTATCTTCACTTTCATTCAACTGGCTTTGCTCACTTGTGATTGAGGTTTTAGTTTCCTATGTATCTCTTTGAATCTATTTCATGTATTCTATTTCTTTCCTATATTGTTCATTCAAAGATTTCATCATTTTTCTATTCTATTTTTTATCAATGTCTTCTTTAGAAGTACTTAGTAATTCTTTCATTATAGTTACCATTTCTTTTTGTACTTTGGTGATTCCCTCTGATATGATATCCCCTGTACCTTGGTGCAATTGTTTCTTTACCTCAGGTGCTATTATTTCGGAGATTTCAGGATTGTGGCTTCCAATTTCTTTAATGCTAGTGTTTCCTGCATTTGTTCTGGATGGGCTTGGGGCCTGAAACTGCATTTTACTCCTTCTTTTTGTCATTTTGTATACCACTGTCCTCTGCCCTTTAGTATAGAGTCTTGATGTAGTAGCTACCTTAGCTTCAACTGCTATTATTACCCAAGGGAGATTATGTGATTAAGGCAGTTGCAATTTTGCATTTATAATACTACAATTAGGATAATTAATGATGGACAGTAAGATTCAGTGCTTGACAAAATTTTGTAATTAATGGGTTTGTATTTTAGACCCTTAGGGCCAGCGTCATGACTGTATAGCTAAGCAGATATAAAATTAGGAATTTCTATTTAAATTAGTTCCCCTGAGATCTGTCTGATCACCTCTCCTTGATGTACGTGGAGACTTCCAGGCAAACTTTCATGCTGGTTACCTGTTTCCTCCTCTCTTGCTCAAGAGAGAGAAGATGCTCTCATAGATCTGGGTCTGACAGTGTGTCTCAGCTTACCAGGTCCAGGTCTACCAAGTTTAACCTCATCCAGCTGGGCCTGGCTTGTGAATGGCTGTCGTTCTTGACTTCTTCCTGTTTCAGCCTGGGGAAGTGACCCCACTGTGCCTCACTGGTGAGCTGTTCTGCTCTAGGATTAGCTGGCTGGATCTTGCTCCTAGCTGCTCTGCCAGGAGTTCCACTGCTGGGCTCCACGCCAGGCCTGATCACAGGCTGCAGTTGGGAAGTTCCAGCCAAGCAGGGGGCCTGGCCGCTGGCTGGAGTTGGTCAGTGTCAGGGTTGGGAGTCCAACATTCAACTTTTATAATTGCACAAGTACCCCCTTGTGCTATTGTTAGAATGTTTAATGCCATCTGATTTTGGAGGACAGTTTGCCTCATTGTGTTTACTTCTTTGTTTGGGAGAGAGCGACCAACTGTGGTGTCATTCAAGGACTGCAGAGTATTGTTAGTTAAGGGCTTGACATCTGTTTTATGATCTTTGCTCAACAAGCTGGATCTGCTGGATCTCTCCTAGCAAAAGAAATCTAAAAAAAATCTAGCATATTTGTTACTGTTTTTTTTTTTTTTTTTTTTTTTTTGGTGGGACCAGGGTTCAAACTCACAACCTTGTACATGTCAGGCAGGCACCTGTGCCATGGAGCCATCTCCCCGGCCCCTTGTTACTGGTTTTATCTGTATGAAAATTTAGTTTTATCTATATGATATCTTGGGTTTGGCTGCCTCTAGGTGAGAATAAACGAAGTTCTGACAGATTCGAAGATGTATGATCAAATCATGAACACTAGAGCTCAAAAAATAAAATCAAAACAAAATAAAATGAAAAGCAAAGCACACACACTCTCTTCCTCTCTCTCTCTCTCTCTCTCTCTCTCTCTCTCTCTCTCTGTCTCACACACACACACACACACACACACACACACACGAGATCAAAAAACAAAAGATTAGAAAAAGGAAGGCTTGGGAGATAGCTCAGTAGCATAGGTGCCTGCTTGGCAAGCACCATGTCCCAATTTCAATACCTAGTTAAAAAAAAAAAAAAAAAAAAAAGATGAACACTAGAGCCCACAGTAAGTCTGCAAAGTGTTAAGGGAATGGAATGACGATTGTAACCGCTTGGCTCTTAGATCCCTCTACTGGTGGAGTATGATATTTTAAGTCCTTTCATTTTTAGCTATAATTATCACTAAACTTTTGACTTGTGAAAATTGGATTATAACAATTAGCATATTATTTTTAATCAATGAAAAACTCTCAAGTTATTATACATAGATAACAATATATATATGTATAGACATTCTCCTATGACATATAATACTATATGGAATATATAATACCCTATGTGTGCCCTATGTGTATAATCAGGTTGCCAACTAGTCAAAATGATGATGTTTGGACTGGTTTTACAAATACAACGGATATTGCAACTCCTGCTGGTCAGAAATCAGTCATATTGGCCCTAACCTAACTATAAGGAAGGACAGGAAATATTACTCCTCTCACTGTAATGAGTACCTAAATTGTTTTTACCTTTTGACCACTGGACCCTTTCATTCTTTCCACATGGACTTTTCCTGCAAGGAGACAGTCCACAGTGATGTGATCATGTACCCAGCTCAATCTAGGGTCTCTGAATTAGCTTTGAAGGTTCACCTATAGTTTTGTCTTTGAGACCTTAAATGTTAATGCTTTGTAATATTTCCTGAAGTAGTGTAACTTCTCCAGGAGGATTTATGGTTTATTTAGAAGAAATATTGGTGATTAGGCTGTGGCCTATAAACTACTTAACATTTTGGAGTGGACAGAAAAAAAAAAGCTGATTGGATAGGAGTTGGAGTTCATTGCTTATCTACATGGGCTTCCTCCCCACCCTGCACATACAGTTTCATATCTCATTTCTATCTTTCTCTAGACGCAGCATCACAGAGTTCATCTTTCAAGTTCTATTTGATGAGTGACAATACTTCTCATTACCTTTAGTGAGGCTGACCAAACATGGTAGGCAGGATCCAACTGCTCTACCCATCTATCTTAGCCTGTAATTTCTTCCTCCAAGAGCATTTGTTATTTCTATTCTTAAGTTCTCAGATTTCAACACTACCCCACTGAAAAATGGATGTCTACTTTGCAGCTGAAATCTTCCATAATTTGTCAAGTAGGAGCCCTTTAAAGCTGGCTTCCGAATTTATTTTTTATGATTTTATGTTTTTGGTGGTACCAGGATGTAAACTCAGGACCCTGCGCTTGCCAGGCAAGCACATATTCCACTACACTAACTTCCTGGCCCCTTCTGAATTCTTTTAACATGATTTCATACCAGATACCAGAAAGCACTTCTTCGCTTCTTGGTATCAGATGTTCCAGGTTCTTCTTGTACCTTCTCTTCTCCAGCCCTGGAATAAGCCATCTTTTAATGGGCTCTGAGTCCTTTTAGTGCAGATCCATATGCCAAGGCCATAAGCTTAGATACTGATATGATCAGTGCTGTTTGGATATCAGGATGTTGCTGCTAGATCTACATCACTGACAGAATCAGACTATTTGCATGCACACATACATTTATATATGTAACATAAATGCATGTAACAGACACAATTAAAGCTATATTTTCCCCCAAAAGACAATTTATATTTATCTCATATACATTTAAGATCATGAGTTCATATCAATATCTCCAATTCTAGTTCAGTTTTTCTCATGCTTGTAACTCTCCTCTCGCGTTAAACTCTCACTTCCATTGCCTTTAATATGTTTTGTTTGTTTGTTTGTTTGTTTGTTTGTTTTTTGTCTTTTTGAGACAGGGCCTCACTATGCAGTTAAGGCTGGCCTTGAGCTCACTTTTTTGTAACCCAGGCTGGTCTTGAACTTGCACCAATTCTCCTGCCTCAGCCTCCTAAGTGCTGGGACTACAGGCGTGTATCTGGTTTTGATCAAACTTACCTCCATGGCCTCTCACACAGATGCTCCTTCATTTCACTGAAACTCTGATAAAGCTATTCTCCTCAGGGTCACCACCCTGCTTCCCCCTGTGGATAGTCCTTTCCTACCTACACTTCCATAGCTCATGTTGGGCCCCATTGCCCAGAAGCTCACCTTGACTCTGATCCTCCACACCAGGCTGCACTTGCCTGAATGCATCTTGAACCTGCTTGGGATCAAACTGGCTGCAGTGAGTCCCTCATTTGCATATGAGTTCTGACTCACTCTACTTGGAATCCTGTATTCCCTGCTGGACCAGGCCTCCATGCGGATGCTCTCCTTGTGCTGAGCTCTTATACCCTTTGCTGGACTGTCCCCATGAACAATACCTTCTTGGTCCTACTTGAACTTTGATTTGTCTCACCAGGCAGCTGTCCTGCTCAAATGTCCACTTTACTCTGCTTCAACTTTGATACCCTTCATGGGCCATGCCCTTGGCTTTGACACACTATGATGGGTAGACCTACTATAATGAAGTCTATCCATTTCTCTCCAACCTGCCCCACCAGACTCAACTGCTCATCACTCTCACCCCTTTCCTGTTGTTATGGTTTGTGTCTAGGTGTCCCCCCAGAGCCTCAACCATCATGGGCTGGACTTCTAGAGCTTGTGAGTAACTCATGATCCACTGGGATTATGGATACAAGTGCTACTGGGATTATAGGTGTGAGTGCCACACCCAGTCTGGGGCGGATAGCCTGACTACAACGTAAGGGAGATAGATTTGCTTTCTGTTGCCTCCCAAAGTGCTGGGATTATAGGCACACAACACCACGCACAGTCTCAGTTGCTGTCTCAGCACACTCTAGGGGCAGGGACGGCACAGCAAGCCTAGGCTCGAACTCTGGCCACTGCACTATGCTGAAGCAGGCGCTTTAGTCCATTTGCAGCAATTTGTTCCTGCTACTTGTCTCTATTGCTCTCTGCTCTTTGCAACTGCCATTAAACGTTGCCCTCTGCCATATGCCACTCTGCCTTGGAGCCAGCAGAGTATGGAAGGAAACCTCCAGTAACTCTGAGATAAATAAAACTCTCTTTCCTTCATTATGGGTGTCGGGTATTTGTCCCAGCAATGACAAATACCTGCTCACTAGGTGGAGAGAGACAGAGACAGAGACAGACAGACACAGACAGACAGACAGACAGACACAGACACAGACACACACACACACACACACACACACACACACACAGAGTCTCAGTAAGAATGAGAATGCAGATTGGGCTTTGACTCCTTATGTTTAGGCAGCCTCCATGCATGACCTGCTCACCATGAAGACTGTCCCACCCCAGCAGGCAGGCCCTAAGCTGTTCAGTCATGCTAATGTCTGTTTAAGCCTGTTAGTAAGAAACGTGAACAAAAAGCAGGAAATTTTATTATTTAATTATATTTGTAAGTTTGTACGTAAGATTCAGAATTCAAAAAGTGCAAGAGGTAATACAGTATATAGCTTCTCTTTTATCCTCATCCTGCTGGCATTCCTCACTTCTCTTCGTTGAACACATACTGGTAATTTATTACATCTTTCCAAGGTTATAGGCAACAGCCCTATTGCTGTTTGTTTGTAGAGTTTTATTTAATCATTCTGCTTTATGATGCCAGAATGGATCAACAGAACCAACACCTTTCTGGTACTGAATCTTCCTATCTAAGAGTTTCTATCAGTTCATATCATTTATTTATTCATTAGGTATCAGGAATTGAACTCAAGACCCTCCACTTGCTGGGTAGGCACCCTGCCACTGAGCTATATCCTTGGCTGTTCAGATCTTTTGTGTTCCTTATATTCACTTCAGATTCACCAACTTCCTCTGGGAGTGGTGATGCATGCCTGTGATCCCAGCCCCTGGGAGGCTGAGGCAAGAGGATTGCCATGAATATAAGGCCTGCTTGTGCTATAGAATGAGTTCAAGGCTAGTCTGAACTACATGGTGACATGCTATCTCAAAAAGGTAAAAAAAAAAAAAAAAGACAAAACAGATAAACAAATCTACCAATTTCTGCAAGAAAATAGCTAATATTTTGCAGATGAAAAACCAGAAATCCAAGGTCACAGAGGTACTAAGCTTTTGAACTCTGCTATAGATGGAATCAGTGCCCACTACCAAGATTTCTGTTTTAAAAGGTGCAGTCACTAGTTTCTGGAGAGGTGAAGTCGCTAGGAGGTTGGATCTAGTGGGAGGAAGTTGATCATTAGGGGTCTGCTCTTAAAGGGGATACTGGAATGCCAGTGTCTTCCAGTCGGTGTGTGTTTGTTTTCCAGCTGCCATGAGATAAGCAGCTTCTTCCACCACTTGTTTCTGCCATTGATGCACTGCCTTACCACAGGCCCATAGCAACGGGGCCAACAGACGATAGACTGAGATGTGCACATCAGCCAGAAGAGATCTTCATTACATGCGATCTCAGGTATTTTGTTTTATTTTTTCGTGATATCTCTTTCATTTTTTATTACATTTAATAAGAAATAACGTGACAGTTTCCAAACATATTAGTAGTACATTTCCAAAATTTGATTCAATGCATGTTGTTGTTGTGCTATTAGTTATACAGAGTACAGTGTGTAGACACTATAATTTTTCTAATCATTGTTGGTGCGGAAAAATTTTTTCCCATTGAACTAAGAGAAAGTAGTTGTATACATAATCCAATGTTTGATAATCGCAGTGGGTTACTGGTAAAACTGGCAATGTTGGAAGCTGTTGATTTAAGCCTTTTACAGCTCAGCCTTCTAATCTAGTTTTCTGTTTTATGCCTTGTGGTTAAACTTTTTTGCTGGGTGGCTGAGGGCAAGTTTAAGCACGACCTGTATAGCAAAACATGTAACTTTTGTATCTCCCAAGGTCAGTCAAATCCCCTCAGGATTAACTTTGTAACCCTGCACAGTGCTTTGTAGAACTGTTGTCAGTGTCAGCCACCTGGATGAGTCTTTTAGATGTGTGCTGCTTCTAATGCAATTTCAGTTACTGCTATACTCTCTGTCTCAAGTAAATGGCTGGTTTACAAGAAAACAAAAAAGAGTATTAAATGAGAGTAAGAGACTAGAAAAAATATCTCAGGTATTTTGTCACAGCAGTGGAAAATTAACACAGACTCCAATATCATTATTTGTTAATGCAAAGCAGAAAAATCTGTAGTAGGTAGAGAGGTGACTATTTGAGGTTCACTATGAAACTTATATTATTTGTCACTAATTACAGGCAACTTAAATGTATTTTATTGAGTAGATCCTGCTAGCTGCCATTTCTTAGATTATTTGGAAGTATAGATTTTACTAAATAGTGAAAGATTAAGTAATCATCCAGATCATGCTCTGGCAATTCATATATCAATGTGTCATGCTATCACAATTGTTTTCCCCAAATTATCACCTTGCAGCATTCCCATAAATGCAGCTGGCATGCTTTCAAATCCTTTGATAGTGTGTTCGTGATACTGGATTTTGCCCTATAACAAAACAACAGCAAATATTGATTTCCTATTCCAAACACTGTTCTCATCTTAACAACAAGTGTGTCATTTATTGTTTCTAACAGTTCCTAAGATAGAGACATGTTTTCTGTGAGCCCAAAGGTAATCTTGAGGGCACGATCTCTATACAACCTGTATGTAATGGATTGCAGCACACATATACAAATGGGGCAGATCTGAGAAGAACTGGCATGTACAAGGATTAAGCAATTGCTAATAGATTCTAGAGAAAAGCTTAACAAAGCAATGATTTCAGAAAAGGTGGAAGTAGACAGGGAAAGGAATGCCACTGCCAGGTATGGTCTGTCTTATGGTTTGCAACTGGTTCCCCACCCCCACCCCAAACCCTCAGACTCTCACAGGGGGCTTTTGTGAGGGGACTGGATCATGGGGCATGATAATTACCAAGGAGTGAGCCACTAATGAGATTATGGCTGCAAGTGATTAGGAGATTTTTATCTGGATAATCCCCACAAAGCCTCATGTGGTCACAGGGCTTTTACAGGGGCAGCTGAATCTATCTAGACTGTGTGATGCTGGGATTATGGATACATGATTACTAATCAGTCTACTGATTGCTTTGACATCACCCAAATCCCAGCAGTCTGAATAGGATATAAGGAACAGAAAGACACTGTCAAATCCCCTTGTTGCTTTGCTCTTGCTGTTCTTCCACTGCAATGAACTGTTGCCCCTCTGCCATGCGCCATGCTGCCTGGGAGGTCAATTATGGATGGCAGCTTCTACCAACTATGAGCTAAATACAGCCTTCCTCCTTTATCTTTGGGTGTTGGGTATTTTGTGTCAACAAGAAAAGTAACTAATGCAGGAAGTGAAGCCTGGTTGGAGGTGGAGGGTCCTGGTGTGGCAGAGGGCATGGCTGGGTCTGTCTCTCTTCCTCTCACCCCCTTTTTTCCCCTCTAATGTATTGGGTACAGGGTCTCACTATGCAGCTTGGACCCACAGTGATGCTCCTGTTTTCAGCCTCACCAGCGCTGTGAGTACAGGTGTGCGCTATCACACATCGGGTCTTGGTGGCTGGCTCAGAGCAAGCGGGGTTGGAGCCAGTGGGGCATGTGCTATTGACATCCAACTCCTGTCCCTGTGCTTGCCTAAGCACATGCTTAGTCCAGTGAGCTATGTCGCCAGCCCTTTCCTTCATCCTTGGTTGCTCTCCTTCCTGCCTCCGTGCCACAAGCTGTTTCTCCTCTGCTATGCCCCTGTGCTATGCCACCTTGTCCCAGACTTAGGGACTCAGACCTCTACAAACAGAGCCAAAATAAACCTTTCCTCCCTCAAACTGTGGATGTTGCATATTATGTCTCAGCAACAAGGAAGTAACTGAGACAGTCTGCCTCAAAGTCACTTCTGATAGTCAAGCCATGCAGAATAATTACACCATTTGGGATCTGCAGATGGTGGAGCCTGTTCAGGAAGGGTCAATGACCACAGCAGTCCAGTAATTTGCATCCCCCTCAGGCCAAGGGCCTTTCACTTTATGCTTAGCTTTTATTTAGGATCAAGGGAAGGTAGGGCTCACTTTAGCAAGGAAGGTTTTTTCCATTTTCTTTTTATCCAAGGTACAGTCTACTATGTACAACTAATTTACACTTTTTAATTCTTTCAGGCAGTCTATACTGAGAGTAGAACTACCTGACAGCATTTTTCTTTCATGTCTTCTACTGATGGATGACCCCATGTATGAACTTCTTTTTTATGGTTTTTTTTTTTTTTTTTTTTTTTTTTTTTTTTTTTTTTTTTTTTTTTTTTTTTTTTTTTT